>JBBMOJ010000377.1:0-40648 GCA_038090695.1 Sclerotinia spermophila | reverse complement strand
GGCTCCGTTTCGGAGGGGATCGCCTGTACATCGGCATCTTCGGGCGGGCCCGGTCTATCCAGCAGTATGTTGATGCGGAAAAACGTAATCTGTATTCGCGCTTCCATACCGCGGGACATATTTTGAGTCTAGCGATCCTGGCGCTAGTTCGCGAAGGTGTGCTTTCTCCGCTGACGGAGTCGAAGGCTTCGCATTATCCGGATTCTGCAGCGGTGGTGTTTGGAGGTTCGATTGAGGGGTAACATAAAGATGCTATTCAGGCGAAAACAGATGAGTTGGTGAAATTGGCTAGACCGGTCAAGATTCATTGGTGGTCCATGGAAGAAGTACGGGAGAAGTGTAGTGGTGTTACCGATGATTTTTCGTTGCCTGAAGGAGAGGTTGTGGCGAGAGTTGTGGAGATGGAGGGACTGGGGAGTTATCCTTGTGGTGGAACGCATGTTCATGATTGTAGTTAGGTGGGGAAGATTGAGGTGAAAAATATTTCGCGCTCGAAGGGAATGACTAGAGTGTCGTATAAAGTCATATAGCTTGCTTCTTATTCAATGAAATTTTCCATCTTGCCTAATTGCAATGAAGGATTCGTAAATCGGACAATTTGACTAGCATGTTCAAAATATGCTCTTTACAGGGTATGATAGAAACATAGGCTAGAATATGAAGACATACAGAGGTGGAAATTGGATTGATTAGAACTAGATGCTAAAGCGACGAGCTCTGTATTAATACAAAGCTCTTACTAATACTACTTTGGGCTAGCTCCCCCTGCTCTAGCTCCGCATGAACCACTGTTCTTTAACGTAGCAGCTGAATTGGTTGTATTCTTGCAAATATACATTTGTGACGTGGTATAAAAGCAATTTATTGAAACCTTAAGTTGTAGCTTATTGCTTATAAGAATTAAGGCAATTGAGACTAATCCCCTCCCCTGGTTTGTGAAAGAAAGAGGCCACGATTATTTATGCATAGGTACCAGCACGATAATTGCTCTTGATGTTTTTCTCCCATCTACTTAGATTACAGGCTCTCGCAAAGTAGCTTTATTCAATAGTACTTAACATCAGATTAAGCGAGGCACCCCGCCATTATTTCAGAGAGGGGGACTGATATCAAGTCCAGCTACGGTCAACTTAAACGCATCATTCCTATTCAAGCATATTAGAAACGGACCAAAAAGTCGGTAGGACACAGACATACCTCGAGTAACTTCCCGCAACATCCAAATCCAATCTGCCTCTCAAACAATCATCAAAATCCACCTCTACAGTCAGCAAACCATCATCATTCTCCCACAACGGCCCTTCAAGAACCTCTCCTTGCGGAGACACAATACACGAACCCCCTCTCGATGTGAACTCCTCACTTTGAGACTTCTCTCCATAGATCCAAGCGGGTTGATTCTGTTTCTTGATGCATTGATTCGCACTCAAGACGAAGCATCGGCCCTCGCACGCTATCGTTCTCATGAGAGCCGTCCACGCATCGCGGTTATCGGCTGTGGGTGCTAGATAGAGATTGACATTTTGACTGTAGAGGGAATGTCGCAAGAGAGGCATGTAGTTCTCCCAACAGATTGCGGCTGCGAGGGTTATTTTCACGCCTTTGATAGTGGTGGTCACGGCTCGGAGTGAGGATGGCTGTCCTTGGCCCCATACTAAGCGTTCGCTTCCGGTCTGGAAATAGTAAGCTATTGTATCCGGGACGTGGAGATATTTATGAGGAAACACTCACCGGCATTACTTTTCTTCTTTTGCCAATTACTAACGTCATGTTAGCTTCTAAATTGTTTTGAAATCTGTCGCTTCAAGGTATATAATACCCACCTCCCAACTTCGGACACACGTAAACCACAGCACAATAAAGAGTTCCCCCAGCTCGCTCCACAAACCCCGTGACAACAAAAATTCCCGTCTCTCTCGCCATCAATTCCAGCTCCTCCCGCGTACCATCTCCTCTTCTCCCATGACTTGCGCTTTCTCCCTGTCCCTCCAACTCCCTCTTCACCCATCTCTCGCCCGCTCCTTCAGGCGTATCACCCATATCCACCGCATCCTTGAAATAATTCAAAAACTGCTCTCGACCTTTCTGATCACGAGATCCTACCACAGCGCCGAAATCCGCACCTCGTGGATAGCCACCCAGATACGCCTCGGGGAAGAGAACCAAATCGGGAGAGGGAGTTTGCTTCGACGCTTTTCGACATTGTTGGGACAACGCCTCGAGCGTTTCTGCAGTCGTGGACAGAGTGTGTGATTGGGAGACTGCGAGGGTGATGGTTTGTGGTGCGGCCATTTTTTGTTTTTGGTTTGCTGAGCAAAATGTATGATACTTTGATATTCTTCTGCTAAAATTTCACTCACATTGGTGAAATAGCTTTTGCTTCCTCAAAATGACAGTGAACACGTAATATAGCCCTCGTGGAAGAAAGCTTTACGTTCAAGTGTTGATTGTTGGATTAAATGGTAAGCACTATACCCGATTAGAAATATGCATAACACATGCTAAATATTACTTTCGATCATAAATTCAAACAATATTTGTCATATCTATGTATATTTTGCAAATGGCAGCAAGTGAAAGAAGCTTCACCGGCATCTTATTCGCTCGTTTTGCCACTTGGAGGTAGTATCGCTCCAAGAAATAGACGTCCGTTGAAATTCTACCACGGAAGTCACTCCGGCACACGAATACCATTATTGGTGGAATATCAACCCCAGAGATCTGGACCTGTCTCGACTCCATATCCAGGGACCAGCTGGCTTTGGGGGAAGAAAAAACACGCCACGGAACACCAATGAGGGGTTCCCCATCACAATGGAGTTCCTGCATGCGCCGCCCAGATAACCTTATACAGACCACATCCAGATTGTCGAGCGGGATGTTGATCCTTGTAAGGGTCTTGTTTTCCCCGGGTATCTTGTAATGATAATACTCCACGGGAAGCGCTAGTGTGGAAAGTGTAAGAATGGAGTGCTTCAGCTCTAAATGAGAGGCTAATTCATGTGATCAATAATCAATGTAAGAATGAGAGGGTGTGATCAGTGGTCGCAACGGGTGGCTTGGGTAGTACGGCTGGCTACGGGTACCCGCGGTTACGGGTGGCTATGGGGATAGAAAAAGCTATCCCTGCCAATTAACGGCTGGCTATAGGTATTAGGGCCTTATTTTTGTGGGTTAGATAGCCAAAGTGTATATATGATAGGGATTTTCGTTAATAATCCTTATTATACTTTGTCGATCTTTTCTAATAAAGAATAAGAAGAATATTAAAGACTAAAACCTTATATTTTGTTTGATTTTTGTATAGAAAATATATACAAATTACAAATACCATTCATTTATTTTCAATTTTTCTGTTCAATATATTCGAATTTGTAGCAAAATAAAATATAGGGATTAAAATCTGATTAATTTCAAAACCTTCAATTTCGAATTTATAAATTAGGGCTATACCCTTATATTTCATTTTCAATAATTTCAATAATTCTAATTCTTAGCTTTTCAAGTATACTAAAAATCCTTCAAATCAGATTAAAAATACGAAAGTTGTAGAAGTTCTGAATAGCTTCAATTTTAGGCACGTGATAAACGGGTACCTGTGGTTATCTATAGGTATTAATGGGGATTTTTAGCCACTTTCAATGGACAGGTATTGGGGCCTCTGATTAGTCCCCCGTTAATAGTGGCTTGGGGACGGGTATTCGAATATTTATACGAAACCCACCCGTTGCGACCACTGGGTGTGATTATATCAAACTCAGAATCTAGATCGAGAATCTACAAAATACTAGCGTGATTAACTAAGGTAACATTGTCTAGTATTCAAAATGCACATGCCCTAGTGTGAAATGTACACTTGGCAGGCTATGCAAGAAGTGTTGTATTTGGCCCTGTCGCCGATGCTTGTCATGGGCTGAGTAAGACACAGTCTTGAGCCCTGCAGCTAGAAAATCTCCAAATAGGTGCATGGAAAAATGATTATGGCCGTTTCTGTATGTAATCACCGAGCTCATCGAGTTGTCTTCTTCTATTTCCTTCTACTATCTCGCCCCTCCTCGGTATCTGTGCGATTGGGACTATCAGTTGTCTGAATCGAAACACCTTTACGGGAAATTGCTAGGCGAGTTGGGTACTTGTTCTGAAATGTGAATAACGCTAATCTGGTATCACAGTTCCATCTGTTCAACATCGCCAAAGAGGGAAATTCAAGATCAAGTGCATCAGTATATCTCGAATCTCTAGTGACCAAGTGGTACAGACTCATCGACCAACTCCATCACCATGGCCGAAAGGGAAGACTTTGAAGTATATCCAGAAGCTGTAAATGAAGCTGAAGATGAGATCGTCAAGCCCAAGACAAGCAAAGAGAGAAGTCTGAGGGTCCTCTCCAGAAGGAGGAGTGCAGCGAGTTGGAAAGATCCGGGTCCTACTCCAGATGGCGGAGTTGTCGCGTGGACGCAAGTATTGGTGGGCCATTTGATCATTATGAATACCTGGTAAGTTTCACGCCTTCGTGTCCGTCATTTGCAGGTTTGCTTTCTCGAAGAGTATGCTTGCGCTTTGTGTTAGCCGAAATCTTACAGGTGTGCTGATAATGGTCTGGGGGTTTCATAAACTCGTTTGGTGTCTTCCAAGAGTGCTATATCGATTTTCTTGGGCGCTCACTATCGGATGTTTCATGGCTCGTGAGTATACAGGTTTTCTTAGCGTTTTTCATTGGGACATTTACGGGTCGTCTTACTGATGCTGGCTACTTCCGTCCAGTTTTCTGTAAGTAGCAGTTTTTTTGTTCCTTGCTCTGTGCCATTTCCAGCATGATATATGTTCCAGCTCTTTGTTAAGGTTTTTACTACCCAGGCTCTCACTGTCCATGAGAAAATGACGCTAATCTTTTGTAGTGATTGGAACCGTACTTAGCGTGGTAGGCATGTTCATGGCCTCCCTATCAACACAGTACTAGCAGCTATTTCTCGCTCAGGGAATTTGCTGTGGACTCGGCAATGGGTGTTTGTTCTGCCCAGCGCTATCAGTAGCATCTACATATTTCTCGAAGAACAAGATGTTAGCCGTTGGAATTTGTGCATGTGGTAGTGCTACAGGAGCCTTGATGTTCCAATAACTAATCACGCCACTTGGCTACGGATGGACCATGAGAATCTTTGGTTTCTTTACCACAGGCTGTTTGACGATTTGTAACATTTTAGCCAAACCGAGACTTCCACCTCGTAGAACAGGGCCTATCGTTGAACTCGCCGCCTTCAAAGAACCATCGTACACTTTATTTGCAATGGGGATGTTCTTGGTCTTCTGGGGTGTCTATTTTGCTTTCTACTACCTGAGCTCTTTTGGGGTCGATATCATCAATATACCCCAAAAAGAATCATTCAACATGTTTCTTATTCTCAATGGCGTTGGGATCATAGGTCGCACTGTACCTGCGTACCTGGCAGATCAGTATACCGGTCCCATTAACATTCTCCTAATGGCCACCGTAGCCTGTATCGTATGTGCGTATGGTATGATTGGTGTCACATCCCGAGGAGGCCTCTATGCGGGCTGTGGTATATGGGGTTGTCGGAAATGCCCTGCAAATGATGTTTCCAGCCACGTTGAGTAGCTTGACAACAGATTTGAAGAAAGCGGGAGTCAGAATGGGCATGATTTTTGTAGGTACCCCTTTATGCCTGAGTAGCGATGGGAACAAAGACCGACTTTGCTAGACAATCGTGAGTTTCGCAGTGTTGACAGGCCCGCCTATTGCTGGTCTTTTGATCACGAGAGACAACGGCCGCTATGTATATGCTCAGCTCTTCGCGGCGTGTTCTCTGCTCCTGGGATTCTTTTTCCTCTGTGCGGCTAGATTTGTGGTGACTGGCAGAGTCTTGCTTTACAAGATTTAAGGTCCGAGGTATCAAACTTGCCGCGACCAAGCGATCTCATATGGAATTTTCATAACCAGTATGTTCAATCGGGAGCAAGGATTTTATATCAATGTAGACACGTCTACCATTGAGGTAGTACTAAAACTCTGCGCTCATGATCAAACTATCCTTCATCATCTACAGCCAAATCGTGGCATGGAGCAGCACTTCTGCCATTTGTAACACATAGGAGCATGTATTGAACACGATAGACTACAAGGTTGGAAAGAGAAACGAAATATTAATTGAAAAAACAAAAAAAACAGTTTTGAACATTTTCCTAAACCAATCTCAATCGGGAATTTTTATCATAGTTATTATTAGATATGAGAGAGAATGATTTATATGTGTGTATCGTAATGTACATCAATCCATCCACCGCATCTCATGTCATCTCTGTAACCACGCCACAGCATACCTCAGATCCCATTGAATAGATAACAAGAAATTTAGGAGATCATTTACGATTCCACCAGCTAACATCCAATAAAACGGAACTAGTATACAAAGCCTTTCCAAAGCATCTCCAGTCCCTCCTTCTTTGCTCCTCTCGGATTTCACTTCTCGCAACCGCCCCCGTCGTGAAAACATCTTCTATCTCGCGGCCTGCACAACAGCTGCTCCCACCAGACCTCCCAACTCACCAAAAACTACTCCCTTGAAAATCGACTCCCCCATTTCCTCAGCCCAATGCCCCGCATCCTTTAATTTCCTCTTCCAATTTTCTTTTTGCGGAGCTGTCAATTCATCCCAGGATTTCCCTTCATGTTTCTCTTCGTCGTGAAGAACTGCTTTTATAAATGAAGGAAGTTCTGGTGATGTAATATCTGGGGATATGTCTTGGCTCTCAATGTTTGGGACGGGAGGCCCGTGGTGGAGGTAGAGTTTAGAAGGAGTAGAACCAGGGGAGGTAGAGCGGAGGGAGCTGAAGAAGTCCGGGGTATCAATGGAGGAGGCAGCGAGTGAGTCGGACGGGCTTGTGGAGATCGAAGGAGTAGAAGTCTGTGTATTAAGTGCGTGATAATTAGACGGAAAAGTGTATGGTTTTCCAATTGCCTCCTGTAAAGGTACTGGTAAATATTTTGCGGCGCCCAAATGAGGATCCACAACTCCTCTGATCTCCAAAACACTTTGCGTCAGGATTGCTGCTAGCAACGCTACGAGCATAGAAACGATGAATCCAAAAGAGTAAATTGCTTTACTTGAAGGTAGGGCGACAACGTAGCGAGGTGTGCTTGATTGGCCTCTTTTTACCGATAGAGGAACGGGGAACAGTGGGAGAGTATGGACGATGACCGTGTTGCTAATACCTGTACTAGCGAGTTTAAGATGCTGAGGAGGAGTGCTTGCAGTAACGGATTGAGTGGGTGGGGTAAAAGTTGAGTATGTAATTCCTGTGATCACTCCAGGGTGAACGTTCTTGAATTTTCGGAAGGGTTTGATCGGTGTGACAAGGTAGTTATTGGCTTCGTGTTGGAGATCAACTTTGAAGAGGGAAATGGAAATATCATGGCCAGCGACTGCAATCACGAACTGAGTGTAGCTTTGCTCTTCATCGGGAGTTGGTGGTGGTGTAAGGTTGACAACTGCGAGTCCAGTAGCCTTCTTTATATTGTATGGAAGTCGGTGCGATTGCGCGACTCTGCACTGTCCTTTGCCACTGGGCGGTAATCTGAGAATCTGTAGTACCACACCTCCCTGACTATGAATATTCGTGAGCATGATAATGAAATCCTTTGTTAGCCATCGCATTGATCTGAAAGATGGTATCGTAACTGGCTCCCCGCTTCTTGAAGCTGGTGTAATATATACACACTCAGGTTCTGCCCCATCATCTTTTGAACCAAGCTTCTTAACATATATATCTTGTTCATCGGTGTATGCGAACAGATAATCGTCCTTTCCAGTTTGTATAAAGTCCATATCAACAGCTTCCTTCGCCAACTTTATGGCACTCCTGGAAAGAGGAGGTCCAGTTTGCGCTGTTTGGAAAAGTACTATTTCAGAATCTTTCGCAAACCCAGTCGCAATCGCACCCCATTGCGCCTGTCCTGCATATGGTCGTGAAAATCGAATGACCCTCTGGTATAAATCCTTCTCGACATTTGTAAACAAAGGACATCTCAAGACCTCAGATAATTTGCTCGTTATCGCAACAGGCTCTGAAGCCCTTCCTTTTCCTTTTGAAACTGGGCTTATTCCAATAACTCGAAAGTGCGCATTCGTCCCTTTGGCTAGGTCCGCCGGACTAGAATTTACTCCTGCGTATACTAAGGTTGTGTCTCCTTGAGTTTGGCCAACTGCAAGACTGGCGACATTATCTTCTTCCTTGCTGAGATCTAGCTCAGCTATTTCAACAAGCTCGTTCGGATTTGAAGTATCCAGAAGGGTCTAGAAAGTATAACAATGAGTCGTTGTACATAAACCAAACAAATTGGGTTTCTAATATTAAAACCTCCTCTCAAGAAGATATATCCTCGGACTTACAATCTTATTTGCTACACCTGTTCTTCCAGCACCTCCGCCCCCACCAACTACTAGTCGTGAGGAATCTGTCGGATCAAAGTCGCAAGCATATAACGGATATGGCAGGGTCAATTTCGCAGATGGTATTAAAGGTGCCATCTTTAAATTTGTATTTGGAACGATCAAGATAGCTTGTGTAAAGTAAATCCCCAAAGTTGTGCAATGGAGCTGACGTTCTTAACTTATTAAATTGTTGGACAACTTCTTGCAAGGCTAGGTATACCAGTACCAGGGCCAGATTGGTAAGGCTGGCCGAGGCTAGATTAGATAGAACACTAGTAGTTCTACGATAGAAGCTTTTCCGGGGTCAAAATCTAAGACGATCGTTTTTATGAGTTTATATTCTCTCCATGAACTCATACAATTCATTTCTGCATCAAAGTCACCCATGACCAATAACATCATACTTTCATCATAATCACAACCATTAAAATTATTGTTATATCTTTGACTTTTATTCATTATCTTCAAATAATCTACCCGACGCCTATTATTGTCTGTCCCTTCTGGCTATCTTCTCATAAAGTATATCCTCATTTTGAGGCCTGCTCTCGATAGATCCCCAAGATACCTAGCTATCCACAATTTGGAAAATCAGCGAGAAGTCAAAGTAGGTAAAAGCAGAACCAGAAGTTTGTTCCTTTTAGCCCATCCTTTATATGCCTCTAGATATGCCATTGACATGCGTCCACGATTATTCAGATCCTAGATATGTCACGCGAAGTAAACAGAATGTGAAACTCCCAGAAACTCCGGGCATTCATGCTGTTGGTATAATATAGGTACCACACAATATAACCATGATGTAACCTGCGTTATGTCGCAAAATAAAATTTAATCCGCTTTGACTGCTTCTGAACACGAGCTCAAAATGCCACCACTGGCTCGCTTTCGTAAACATTTTATCATTAACTCTCGTGATAAAGTTGTAGATTGTTTATTTGGCGTTCTTTCGGAAATGTAGTAGGTTAGCTAAGCTGGCAGTATCGCAACCATGCTTCAAGAAGTCATGCATCAGCAGTTCATCTGCGGATGCTCTGCTTCTGATGTCGACACAAAGACAGACGGACAAGAAAGCCTTGAGTTCTTTGCTGAGCTTTTCAGGCTTCTTGAGACGAGGTGTTCCATTCGTGGCAATCAAATATAGAGCTTTGAGAGGCTCCTCATTGAGGTATGGCGGCTCAGATTCAATCATCTCGATAGCCATGATACCAAGAGACCAAATATCAACCTTTGGTCCATATTCCTTTTGCTTAACGACTTCGGGAGCCATCCAGTAAGGGGTACCGACCATGGTTGCGCGCTTGGATTTAGATTCGGTAAGTTTGGCGCAGAATCCGAAATCGGCTACGAGTACGTTAGTACAAAGAACTATCAACCATGTTTAATGAACTTACTGATCTTGACATTACCGCGTGCATCGAGCAGGACATTGTCACTCTTGATATCACGATGAATAATGCTCTGTGCATGAAGATGCTCAAGTCCACGACAAGTCTAAAAAAAGGTTAGTAGGGATACACAGAATAGATTTTCAGGCTTGAAACATACCTCAAGGCAAATGGTAGAGATTTGGTCTTCAGTGATGTTCGAGTTGTTGTCAATGACATCGGTCAAGGCACCTCCTTCCATATACTCCATAACTACCCAGAGTTCGGTATAGTTATTCCTCAAGAAAGCATCAAGGAAATTGACAATGTTGCGATGCTTGCTGTCCTTCATGACCATAATCTCATTCACAATCAACTCCTTTCTCGGCTGGTGAGCCAAATCCATTTGTTTGATTGCAACTTGAGCTTTACTGCCTTGTTGACGCAACACCTCGCGAGCAACAGGAGATGCTGGATTTTCTTTCACCTTTGCAACATAAACAGAACCTGAAGCACCTTGACCAATCTTCTTCTGCTTAGAGTAGGAAAGGTTGGGATCATCCTTGGAAACAGCTTCCTTCAATTTAGCCATGACCTCGTTCTCAGACATGGTTGACATTCTAACATCCTTGGTACGTTCAGAGGCGGCTGGCTTAGCGGTAAGAGCAGCTTCTGCAGCTTTGACTGCATCAATTTGTTGGGCGCTATTAGCAGCTGGCTTTGGTGCGACATTGAGTGGCTTAACATTGTTGACTGGAGCAGGCAATCTAGACGGCGGTTGTTGTTGTTGCTGAATTGGTCGCTGCTGAGAAGCATTTGCGGCTTGGCCGTTTTGGTATCGAGTATCTTGTCTCTCGGAGGGTGATCTGTTTGCTCCATTCTGGTCTCTCACTGAAGAAGAGCTTTGCTGGGTGTTGAGTGGTGGTCTGGTTGGGCCATTTGAAGTTGGTGCAGATGGAGCTTGTCTCTGAGCAGCGGCCTGTTGTCCTTGTTGTGGACGGGGGGCAGAAGGTGCCACCCTAGTTGGGTTGTAGCGGTCTTGAGATGGACTGCTTGAATAACTGCCGCCACCAATCTCCTGTTTAGCCATTGGCGTGCGAGTTTGAGGGATTGATGCATTATAGTTCTCCATGTCCAGTCTGTTTTGTTCTGCAATCTCAAATTCTCGCTGTCTTTGCGCAGCCAGTTGCTGCTGTCTCTGATCCTCACGTTGATCAGGAGTAACATAGTTCGCTGCCATTTGTTGCATTTGATCGCGCTGCTGGCTTTGCTCTGGGGGTGTGGGTCTTCTAGGTTGTTGCTGCTGCTGTTGCGAACCATAGCCATTGTTGCTTGGCTGCTGCTGAGGTTGAAGCGGCCTGGGTGGTGCTATAGAGTTGCCTGGCATATAACCAAGTTGCTTGTTTTGATTCAGAGCGACAGATGGTGTGGGTGTCAAACTCGAAAATTGCTGTGGATTTTGTTGACGCTTTGTAATGTCAGAGTAAAACTCCAAAACTTCGAAAACAGCCTGGGGGTTTCTCTCATAATCTTCTTTGGTGATAGCTGAAGAGTTCAGCAATTTTGACCATTCTGCAGGCAATCCGACAAACTCTCCAGTGTTGGGATCAAAACCGACATGGACGGAATGACTGAAATTGGTTGGGTTACTGACACCGCCCATTCCAGGGCAACGAGCATAGATAAAGTCAATCCATTCGTACAAATCGTCATCACTCTTCACTTTGATCTGGAGTGTCCTTCCAGAACTGTCATCATCTCCTGGATTGTTTGATGAGCCGTTCAAGGTTCTCCTGATTTCGAAGATAGTTCCCGCAGCCTCGACTCTTGAAACTCCAAGGACATCCTTCAGTACAATTTGATAGGCAACTTTACCACCTTCAGTCTTATGAAAATCGAGTGCCTCCTTTCGGAGGATAAGCCACTTATTCTTCCAAGGACTGATAAAGTTCTTGCCTTCCTTGACGGAAGCCCAACCCTCCTTGATCACTGCGACACCTCCTTGTCCATCCATATTGGTTTGTTGTCGAGCTAAAGGAAGGGAGACGGTCGAGCCGGAGTATGTCGATGTGGCGGTTCTGGTGATTGGAGAATTGATGCTCAACTGGGAAATATTAGGGGCAGAAACGTTTCCTGGAATATTCGCGGTAGTAGGAGTGTAATTTAGTCGAGGGCCAGCAGGAGGTCGAGGCGCGGGACCCGGATTCATAAATTGACCTGGAGTATAAATGCTGAAGATGACAGCATTAATTAGTTTTGATTCATATATAAAAATCCACAAAGGAAGTGAGTGGGGATAATCATTTAACAGCAGCGGCGAATATAAGGTGAATATAAGGTCATTGGAGTGGTGAAATTTTGTTTGTGCAAACCAAAACTCGGATATAGCTGTGTAGTTTGAATTGTGCTGACCAGCCGCCTTGCGCAGAGGAACCAAAAATGGAATATTTCATACCTATTTTGTGAAGCCATCTTGATGAAGAAGTAGAATTACAACTTAAGAACAATGTATGCAGGATTCTGAAAGAGAACAAGCAGAACGAAAGCCGCGGGGTATCGTTGAAAGAGAAGACAAAATGACTGTATTCACAATTATTAGCATTTAATTATTCCTTTTTAAAATGAGGGAAGTATGAAGTACAATCACATACAAAGTAAATCTGCCTTTGAGTGAATAAAAACTCCACCTTATCTATTCCTTATAGACAGTTGGAGATTCGAGATAACTCGAGGTCGCAAACCAGGGGATCAACAAAGACCGAGTTGCCGTCGTCGCACGCCGTCGCACAACAACGTCCAGCGTCTTTTCTTATAATATTGAAATATGGTAATGAAGGCTTCAATATATTATTATATGATTTATGGGTTGTAGTATTATGTTATCAACGTTGACAAAAAGAATTTGTTTGTAGACAGAGAAATTTCTTTTGGTTGTAGTTGTAGTTGTAGTTGTTCAATGTATTGAAAGTGATTGATTGAAATCTACTTGGGTAGGTTTTAGGAATCGAATCGAGTTTGTAGTATTAGCGCTTTTTTGTTCAAGCGGTAACTACAGGACGCTAATAAGACCCCTCATACCCCTTCCCTACCCGTGCACTCTTCTTAAGAGGCCGAATCCTTTCACTAAATTCACCAAAGCTCCCTTCACCATTTGCCAAAAGAATGTTCACAGATGAATACTCTGGCGAATTAGAAAGCTGGGTACTAATTTCAAATGAGCTGATGTATATCTATAGTCCATTAACAAAGTGTTTATCACAGTTAGTAAGATGATATGGGGAAGGAATGTATTTACTGTATCTCCTCTATCCTTTCTCTAGTACTTGTGCTCTGGTCCAAAGATATCTTTTCATTTTACAAGTCTGATGGATAATTAGGAGTCTTGGGAAGATTAGGGTTGTTAGAGAGAAAGAGAGTCTTAAGAGTATTTGTTGTCTGTCTTGTTAGTATGAACACACAAGTGTTATTACTATAAACAAACTCACGCAAACTCGTGCTAAAAGGATTGTTTCCTCATGTCAAACCTCCTGTGTATCTCGTATCTTACTCTTCTTTCCTTTAGCCTGTTGGCAATCCTTAATTACAAGTTCCCTTGAGGCTGACCTGAAAGAAAAGAAAGAACTTTGACTCGGGGATGAACTGGATGATGATCGATCCATCAAAGTAAAAACTGCCATGTACCTGAGATACTTTAGTTGAAAATATAGCATCATCATAGGCTACGATCAGTAGTAACTGAGCTCGCCAAGTTGCTAAAATAGTCCACCTAATACTGTTTCATGCATTACTTGACTGACAAGTTGTCACAGTCCTTAAACTTGAACTTTAAAACTCTTTGAAAGTTTATAAAACAATCCAACGGCATCGTGTCCTACCAATCTGATTGTGGAAATCCTAGTTCTACGCCCAAACAGATGCTTTGCAAACAAATTGGTATGTGCATTGGTCTCTTGAAGTAAAGCAAAACCCCTTCTAATATTCCTCCTCCTAGCCGCTACACTTACTGAGCCTACTAATCAAATGAACATCTCTTGTTTCAAAGATTAGTGTGGTAGGTATTACACAGTCGTGTTTCCAAATGAATGGATCTTGTAACAGATTTAACCCTAGCACGGTTTTTAGTAAAATCTCGGGCTATGTATTTTTAGTTTCAGTGAAGTCAAATATGTTTATACGATAATCATATGGAAGATAAAATAATCAATTCTACAGGACTCTTTTTTCTTACAGGATTGGTTAATTATCGTATGCATCCCCTTTTAATTGCTCCTGATGATCATGGAATTTTTAGAAGCGAAAAAGAAGGATGGTGGAAGCTCACGTATTGATCTCTAAAACTTATTAAGGTCACTTCTTACGCATGATAAGGATCTTGTTAACTTGTTAAAATATATGACTAGTTTATTATGTCAAGTATTAGTCATTCTTATGCTCATGACTATGTATCTCGTAGAAAGTTCGTTAGACGTTGATGAATGTTATTTTTATCATCTGGCGCGATACGATATCACAATCTACGTGTGACATCAAATTCTCCGAACGCCTCAAGGGTTAACCAAGAGATGTTCACAAGATCTCCACATGCCTATCTCATATTATGTGATAAAAAATTTGCCGTATCTAAACGTTTCTATGTTCTAACGAGTAGGAAGATCAGCCTCTTGACCCTCGAAGATTGGCAATTCTTTCTCTATATCTGCCCAAACCTTGGTGCCATCAACCAACTCTTTGATAGCGGCCAGGATCTTCTCCTGGGATGCACGGACTTGCTTGGTTGAATCTCTATCTCTCAATGTGAATGTACTATCATTCACACTTTGAAAGTCGACAGTAATACCAAGAGGGGTACCAAGTTCATCGTTTCGGCTGTAGCGTTTGCCAATGGATGCCGAAGAATCATCAATACGGCTAGAGATACCCATGGATCGGAGTTTATATGAGATTTGCTTCAGGAAGGGCTTGAAACTCTCATGAGAAGAGAGGGGAACAAGCAGTACTTTAGTGGGAGCAACAATTGGTGGAAATGAGAGGACCTGTATTTCGTTAGTCCTTACAAGTGCATGAGAATGAACAATTACTTACACCACGTGCTTCGTCGCCACCTTCGCTACCACGAGTCCAGTAGTTGTGCTCCATCAAGGCGTATAAGATTCTACCGATACCGAAGGAAGGCTCAATTACATTTGGGGTGTATTCTCTTGTGTTTTCAACCCGGGTTCGGAGCTCAATCTTGATAAGATCGGCACCAACTTCGGCTTTACCATCAGCAATTCCATCGACCTCAATGATAATCTTTCCATTGTCTTTGAGCTCCTTCGCAAGGGATTCTAGCTTTTCTTGCGGCAGAGCCTCAATGGCAGCCTCAACAGCCTTACCGTCCTTCTTGAATTTGGGGCCAAACTTCTTCTTGTCGAGATCAACTTGCCATTCCTCGACGCTGATTGGAGTATCTAATCTTTGACGGACCATCAAAGCCGCACCAGTCTTCTTTGCGTGTACGCTGAGATCATAAGCGCTTCTGTCAGCACAACCAACACATTCGACCCAACCAGAGCTAGTGTGCAACTCAGCATCCCAGCAATCTGCAGCATAATGGGCCATCTCGTTAGCCATGTGCTGTCTGAATCTAACTTTAGATTGATCAACACCAATTTTCGCAAGGAAAAGCTGGATTCGTGCCAAAAAGTAGCCAAGAGTCTCGTTGTCGACAGTACCATTTTCAACGGCCTTGCCAATAGCCATTTTTTCAACATCAGTTTTACCAGCCAATTGAGTATGGCGATTTAACAAAACAAGCTCTACATCTTTGACGTCATTGAAACGCTCGTGCTTCTTACCACCTTTAGGATCGACAAAATGTTCAATTTCAGCCATCAAAAATTCTCGAACTCTTAGTAAACCACCACGGGGAGAGATTTCGTTTCTGTATGATTTGCCAATGGAAGCAGAAGCAAACGGCATTTGCTGTTGATTGTATTCGAGAAGTTTAGCGAAGTTGAGGAATTGACCTTGGGCAGTTTCTGGGCGTAAATACCCTGGTGTATTACTGCTTGGGCCAATTGCTGTCTGGAACATAAGGTTAAAGGCCACTGGTGCGGAAGGCTCCATGCCAGTTTCTGGGTTCTTCATTTCGTACTTTTTGATCAATTGACCGAGTTCTTCTCCATTGTAATTATCAATCTAAAAAGTCAATATTCATTCTTGTAATATCATTAAATGGGCGTACCTTGGCCAAAATCTCTTCGTATTCTTGAACAACCGCATCATCGAGTTTCACGGCTTCAATACCCTTGGTCTTCTTCTTCTTCTTCTTTTTTGATGGGTCCTCTTCTTCCTCAACAACTTTGACACCTCTAGCTTCCTTGTCACCTCTCAATCTCGACTCGAGTATGTCTTCGACAAAATGATCCGCTCGCATAATATCGCCGTTCTTGGGGTCTTTGCACATCCAATCTGCAAACTTCTCAACATGACCACTAGTTTGTAGAACTTCGGCTGGGGTCAATGCTGTGCAGTCCAGTTCCAGCATATCTTCTTCCAAGACGAAATGTTTGCGCCACAAGTCAATAACGTTTGCCTGTAGGGCGCAACCAGGAGGGCCATAATCATACTACGTGAGAAGTCAGTAATTGCCTGCAAAGATGTTCCAGAATAAATTGAGAGGTGGAAGCTTTATCGAGAAGTGATAGGGTCGTAGAATTCCAAAGATGCAAAATACATTGGGAGCATTGTACGAAAGACTTATTGCTTACAAGACCAGCGACTCCGTTGTAGATTTCGAAAGAGGGAGTATAGAACATACGCCGCCTCAACATAGAATCGAGGACCTGGCGATCAAGGGGCTGACCCTTAAGAGTGGTAGTGGTCGACATTATCTTGTCCTTCTTTTGTTTTGGTGCTTGGTATTTATGGTGGGGTGTTGTAGCTGTAAAGGTTCGGAATGTGAGTTGTGGACTTAGTTTAGGTTTGACAACAATGTTTCTTGTAAGGCTGCAAAAAGATCTCATTCACCAAAGACTCATCCAATGATAGGTATGAGTCAAAGAAAGTCTGGGGAACTCTTCAAAGCTTTGCGATTTATAAAAGTCGTGGGGGAATTTCTTTTTGTGTGACTCGTCGCGAGGGGGACAGCCTTGTAAGTCCATCCACCAATCGGGAAAGAAGCGGCCGCATTCCGATATCAGGTAAAATAATTTTTGGATTTCCTCTTCGAATTTTCGAGACTTCCTTCCCTCTAGTTATTTACTAAACCAATAAAGCATAATTTCACAATGGGTTCGAAACGTGTGCACCCAACCTCTTCGAAGGCAGTGTTACCTTTTAAAACTGGTAATAAATTTAAGAGACAAGATCTTCATATCAAACAAAAGAAGGCTCGCGATAACGACCGCAGAGATATACGCTTCAAACGAAAGAGAGAAGAAGATAGAGACCCCGAATTGAGAAGACAGCGGTTGGCGAAAAATATTCCACATACAATTGATAATAAGCGTGTTTGGGATGAAGTATCGGGCGATGGAAACGACCTCAATATCAGTGTAGATGTCGAGCAATTGAAGAGAAGGCGCATAGAAGAGGCGGAGGCCGCAGAGCAAGAACCTTTAGAAGAAGAACCAGAGGAAAAGGATGACGATGTCGATAGTATGTTGGATTCAGATTCGGAGAAAGGATCGGACGACGAGGATGAAGAATCCGAAAGTCGACCTCGAGCAGTGAGCAATGCGCCTTCAACGACCAGCACAAATCTTGACCTTACACCATCTTCCTTATCCCTCAAATTTCCCACCCTCTTCACAGATGAACCTCCGCCAGCTCCAAAGATTCTTCTCACAACCTCCTTAAATTCCTCACTTCATGCAGAAGCTCATTTGTTATGTACTCTCTTCCCAAATAGCAACTACGTCCCTCGATCGGCTCATCGCTATGGACACAAATATTCTCTACGAGAAATCTGCAAATTTGCTACGAATCGCGAGTATACATCCGTTGTGATGCTCAAAGAAGATGCCAAGGTACCCACCGGTTTAACCATCGTACATTTACCATCTGGTCCCACATGCCATTTCTCGATCAAGAATTGGGTTGAGGGAAAGAAGTTACCCGGTCATGGTAACCCAACAAATCACTACCCAGAACTCATTTTGAACAACTTTCGCACACCATTGGGATTGTTGACTGCAAGATTATTCTTAACGCTGTTTCCACCACAACCAGAGTTACAAGGTAGACAAGTGGTTACGTTGCACAATCAACGTGACTATATCTTCGTCCGAAGACATCGATATGTTTTCAGGGAGAAGCGAGAAACAGAAAAGAGCGTAGTAGGGCCGGATGGAAAAATCGTGGAAGGTGTAGAGGGCATTAGAGCTGGATTGCAGGAGCTAGGACCAAGATTTACGTTGAAGTTGAGAAGAGTTGATAAGGGAATTGGCAGAGCAGGCAGTGAAGGAGATGATGCTGTTCAGTGGCAATGGAAGGCTGGAATGGAGAAGCAAAGAACAAGGTTCAACCTTTAGTCTTGTGGTACTTTGTCATTGTACTCTCTATACATACATAATTTGAATTTTGATACCCTCATATATTCAAGCGCCACCCGGCACAGGTCAAGACTTCCTCGCAGCAAGCTTTCAACCCGTAACACCTCTCATTTCTTTACTACTTTTCACATTTCCACACATTCATTGCAACTTCCAGCTCATGGAGAGAGAATCCACTACTTTGGAGCAATTGAAATCACCGGCTCCTTACAGCTTACAATGATCATAACTAGTAAACCTACTCCCCTTCGTCCATTCCGTCAACTTCTCCAAAGCCATTGGAGCAATATTTTCGTTAGTCTTCGTAAAAATCGTCTCGAAGGGATGCACATTGATCCCGAAATAAGCCCCTTCAATCGAAACATCTCCCATCTTCGTCGATTTGCAAAATATCTCATATTCACTTGTGATGTCAGACAATTTATCCTGACTCTCAGATGCATATTTTCCAGGGCCTTTATGATGATGGCCATGATGCACATCTTTCTTCTTTTTGGATTTTTCGTCATCCTTTTTACCGCCAACTCCATGAAAAGCACTCATGATTGCTTCGACGCCATACCCCGCGGCGTGCATTAAGGCTGTCGCGCCTATTTCCGGACTAATCACACCGCTGAGACTTCGGAAACAGTTATTGATTCCTGGCATATATTCTTCTGGTTTGACCAATCCGGGTACCATGCTATACATAGGCTGAGGCGGCAATCTCGCAAGCACATCTTGGGAAGGAAAGAGTAGTGTTTTCATGCCAAGAGAATCGGTAGCCCAGATCATCGATTGGATGTGGAACTGTGGCGCGCAGTTTGCGGTCATGCCAATGAGTTTTGTGGTGTCCGTTATTCGGGAGAGATAGAGTGAAGACCAACAGTATTGGGACCAGGAAGGAAGGAAGGGGCCACGGAGACTAGCATTCAACATAATGAATTTGCGGTATCTGCTATAGAGATCGGCTTTGGTCAAAACTTCGGCGTATCCTCCTAGCTCGAAACACTCATCTGGACGGTGGATGTAATTGATGTTGTCTTTTTCGGGGATGATTTTGTGGATATCTGTTTCGCCATTCAAAATGAAAATGAAGTCAGCTGCATCATGGAGACCATGATCTATGAAATACTGGATATTGATTCTTGCTTCAGGGGACTCTGAGAAGGCATATAAAATGAGCGGTCGTTCATTCGGCTCAACGGCCTGGTTGATTGCTGCTGCAGTCATATTTTCTCCTTGGGCAGTCACATTTTCTGCTTGTTGGTTTGCGAGAAGGGGATCTTGCCCATTTTTATCGCAAATATCTGGCCGAACTAGGTACTCCTAAACTCTATTAGGAAGTTCTTATTGTGCTGGGAGGATATCGGCTCACGCTGAAGGTGGCCCTGTTCGGCACATCACTAAACCAAACACACGAACAAAAGAAGAAAGCGCAAATGGTAGCTATCCAGGGCAGTTTCGATGATCCCATAGCATACACCATTATTGCTCAATACAAGTCAAGCTACCAAAGCAATAGTGGTTTGAAGAATGCTAACGATTGTCCCATGGATAGTGACCCATTCTTAAGAGGAGAGCGCGCTTGCGAATTTCCCCATTGTATTTACGACATTGGCACCTTGACCAAGAATGTGGTAGTATCGAATGCCACGACAAGGGCCTGGCATGTTTACTATGCTGTACGATAAGCTATCCAGGAATGTTGCCGATTTCGAATGCCACATGGCCATCTCAAGTCCGATGGAGCTCAGTAAAGTAAGCTCCCTTGACGGTTGTATATGTAACTCATCGGTGACCCGAGAGTCGAGTACCTTCGAGGCTGCACTACAACCTGGACTATGGGCATCGATAGCGAGGCATTCTCGTGAAATCACCTATCAATTGAAGAATGCCTAAAAGTGAGACAAGATTTCAACCGCGATTGATTAAATACTCTGGAATGTCGTTTGCAGCTGAAGCTTTGATATAGTAGCTTTCGTCAGATAGTTTTGAGTTGACAATAATTCCATTCTACCTCAGCTAGACTTCGCTTCCATTGAGCAACGATTCAAATCTTGAGAGATGACTTTGCCTCATTCTTTATATACTCAATAAATCGATAGCCGCTAGCTGTTTTAAAAGCCAGTGAGTCTTGAAAGGGTGGGGTGATGTTTACACAAACGCTTCCCTTCCAATCTTGGAACTGGCTGCCTTATCCAGCCAACTTTAACGTTATCATGCACACGTTGGAGAACCTCGGAAAATCAAACTTCATGATGAACAAAACGACAACAAGTTCAATGATACCTTGATCAAGAAGACAAATAGCTTCGCCGTTATCATACTTCACTGATAAAGCTTCTCCATTGATCGTTATCGGGAGATCTCATGATAACCAAGCTGCGGCGTAGCCAGTGTTATCACAATTGACAAATAAGAGCTCAGAATTGGTTGTCATACTTGCTCTTTTGGGCCTCTAAGTGGAGAGTTCAGATACACTGCATAATCCCATATCTATGATCACCGGCCATTATATACTTCGTGATAAGTTCTTTATGCACTTTGGCCACTTGAGATGTCTCAAAATATAGGATCATCGCAGCTGTTACCTGGCCAAACAACTAGTACCTCCAGTCGTCTGCTAAGGTTGATAGGTAAAAGCCAAACTTTTTTCTCTAAAAGCTACCATTAATTATCTCTTCTGCGATTTATATTTGTGCATTGTTTCACGATGCAGCACACCAATCATCGCCGTGGTGAACTGGACACACGCGTTATCCCAGGAACTATTCACTTGGTAGATCTCGAAGGTGTAATGCGGGAGCAGCATGCATCTGCATCTCGATTACAAGATGTTGTCCTTATTCCATCACCTTCCAAAGACCCAGACGACCCGCTGAACTGGACCCCGAAACGGAAGATGCTGTCAACAGCATGCATGTCCATGTATACTTTGATGGTTGGAATAGCATCTGCCGCAGTTTATAGTGTATTGGAGCCCATAAGTGAGGGCACCGGCTTAACAGTCGATCAGTTAAACGCTGGCACGGGCTATATGTTTTTGTTCTTCGGAGTGAGTTCTGCTGTTATGTCTTTCGTCAATCCATTTTCGTATGCTTCCTTTCACAACTCAAACATTGGAAGGGCTCGAATAGTTGGGGAAGCGCGATCAAATTTCACCTCCAATAGAGTTCGGCGCTTCCTTCCCTCCCATTCAACCTAGGGTTACTTCTACGGAATGCTAGGAATATATTTGATATCTAAACACCCAGTCGCTGATGTTGTACTTCGAATTCAGTGGGGAACTTTAATCGCCCAGCCCATAGCGCTACAATACGGCAAAAGACCTATGTACCTATTTTCCATGCTAGGAACTCTCGGGTCAGTAGAAGTTTTATCTATCACATTGCTTGGTGATATACTGACAGAATAAGTACCATGCTATAGGTACCACACGCTACAACAAACTCTGCTTGGATTGCAAGTAAAATATTACAAGGAGCTGTCGGAGCCCCCATTGAATCACTATGCGAAATTTCGATCACAGATATTTATTTTGCCCACGAAAGAGGTGCTTATATGGGATTATATGCATTTATGCTGGCTGGAAGTAACCTTTTAGCTCCAATACTTGTGAGTGATCAAGAAGTGATAATTGTCCTTCATTTTAGCTCACGATACTACAGGCTGGTTTTATCAATGATGGACAAGGATGGAGGTGGGTGATGTATTGGTGTGCTATCTTCCTAGCCATTGGATTTGTCTTCTGCTTCTTTCTTATGGAGGAGACAAATTACGATAGAGCGCCTCCACAAAAGAAAGATTCCGAAGATGACACGCCTAGAATGACCACGCCAAAAGAAGGGGTGCTCCAAGAGAAGTCTTCCGCTTCTTCAGAGCCACTTGATCCCGAGAAAGGCACGTCTACCGACGTCTCAAAAGCAGCTAATCAGAATATTGAGCTTGGAACCGTTCACTACAAGCCGAAGACCTATCTACAGAAGTTGTCTCTAAAGGATAAGAAAAGAGATTTCAGGCTCTTCCGAATGATGATTCGACCTCTTATCTTCATGTCTTTACCATCAATTGCCTACGCTGGATTCTCGTATGGCAGTAATTTGATCTGGTTCAACGTCCTCAATGGGACTGCCTCTTTGATTTTAAGTGCTCCGCCGTATAACTTTTCATCTTCCATGGTCGGATTATCTTATGTTTCACCATTACTTGGAGTAGCTTGCGCTTCATTTTACTCCGGAATTATTGGCGATAGAGTCGTATTATGGCTCGCTCGTCGCAACAAGGGGGTTTTGGAAGCAGAGCATCGCCTTTGGCTGTTCCTAGTATCCATAATCCTCATACCTGCCTCTTTAATCCTTTGGGGTGTCGGGGCAGCCCATCATATACATTGATTTGGCCTCATAGTTGCAATGTTCCTCATTGCTGGCTCAAATTGTATTGGTCTTCAGTTGTCTGTCTCGTACTGTATCGATTCTTACAAGGATTTGAGTGGTGAAGCCATGGGTATGTACCTTTTCATATTATCCCGTTTTCTTTCATCAAATCCAAGCTAACAACTTTCACAGCTACTGTAATTATTATCCGAAATACAATGAGCTTTGCAATGGGCTACGGCATTACACCTTGGGTCACTAATATGGGATATCAAAATGCTTTCATTGTGGCTGCCTTTGCTGGTCTTGTTCAAGTCCTTACTTTCTTTGCGGTGGTAAAATGGGGCAAAACTTGGAGAAATAATACCAAGGGAAGATACTACAAATACGTAAAGGAAAATGAGATTTTAGGGGTCACGCACTAGGAGATATAGATTTATAGGTAGGCAGGAAAACATGCATGGGGTCTTGGCTGTTCACCGGCGCGTCATAATCCCACAAGCTCTATAATCGAACGAGGCTGCGAAAAGACGTGTGACAATGTAAGGATGGGCCCATCATAACACTCGAAATACAATGAATGTATCTTATTTGTTTCCAACATTGGCATTGAACACCAATGTCCAGCTGCCACTTCAAACTCAACATTATCGTCCGGTCTTATGGCCGATCGACAGCATATTTTTGAGGCTTCATATGAACTGGACTCGAATGCATTTTTCAACATCAATAATCAAGTTGCGCGTCTGAGAAAACACGAGATAAAAGTTTACACGACTTTTCTATCCTCGCACATCAAGGATTACCGTCTTTCATACGGAATCTCGGATCTTATAGGTATTATACTAAGTGGTGAGACTCGTCCGAACTCAGCTCTAGTTCAGTTCCACGAAGCAGGAAATTTGACGATCTCGGGAGGAAACGAGACGCTAATAATAGTCATCATCGGAAGAATAATGAATCGAAAGGTGCGACGGCTGCATTCATCCGCTACCTTATCTATACATACATAAGGAGATTTGATTATGCTTAAACTGCAAAGGGTGTAGAGTTTGATTTGACCAATGTGCGTTTTTCCGTTTGCTCATGAGTTTCTTAGCAGCACACGAGCTACATGACACGACCTGCCTGCTGGAGTGCTCCACAACAGATCTTCGAACTGATTTTCCAACTAGTGAACGCTTTCGTGAAGAAAACAATTTTTATAAGGGCGGAAGGACGTGCATAACGCCAAGGCCTAGTCGTCCATGAGGAGCCATGAGATGATTTTGAGATGGTTTTGTTTTTCTTGATGGCTCAAAATTTAATCTCCACTTCACTTCTTCTACCATTCCACCACTTCTGCCGATGGCAAGGGAGTCCCGTATAGCATTGAAATAAAGAAGAAAAGCGAGTTGAAAAGGAAAAGGAGGTTGTGACCAAAAGACGCGTACCAAAGTATCACAAAATCATTGCTTTGGCATGGCAATCATGATTGGCACCACGAAGTCGCAAAGACCCCTTCATTCGAGATTCTCCAGATTTTAACATATTTAGCACCGGTTGCAGTGAATCATGCAAGCAAGTCACGTACCATACGTATATCCAGCCGTTCAACAAGATTTTTACGATGAAACTGTTGATATTCAATCATTATCTCTAAGTTATGCTTATTCGGGGTTTTTATCAACTTGTCGGGCATGGTTCTAAGACCTCTCTTACCCCACTTACTGCCCTTTCCACTCTCCAGCTCATTGTGACCTACATTGATATGTTCTCTAAACAGTATAATCAGGTCTTGGACCTGCATCTATGTTTATGAACTATACAAAAAAGAATAAACGTCCCATTTGTCTCATTCAGTGATGGGAATCATGTAATGGTTGCACAAATCCTGCATCCTTGTTGTGCATCCATAGTAGACTGTACATTGACGGTTGTTCCCATACAAACCGGAATTTACTCAGAGTTTTGACTCTAGAAAGCTATGTTACTTTTACATCATTCCCTACTTCCCTACTTCCCTGCTTGTTGCCGCTGCATGTCAGGTCAGCTTGCCTCTGTTTTGGGGATTTAATACAAAGTCTGTCCCCCCAGTTTGCAACACCCTTCACTCCCTAAATGGTTTTTATAACCCTTACAGTCGCTTCAATATTTTGTATACAGTCTTTCCTTTACCACCAATCTCGAAACAATAGTGGCTTGGTATAAAGTTCGCGTATATAATTCTGCAACGGACTCATATTCTGTTGAAAGTGATCGCATCTCACACTCATTCAAAACACCATCAACATGAAGTCTGTATCGATCCTCGCCACCGTGGCCTTGGCTTCGTTGTCGAATGCACATCTAGGGCCTGCCATGCCAAAGTTGATGGGTGGGAGAGAATTCCTCCAAACCGTCAAAGGTCGCAATGCAATGCCTGCTCCGATCGCGTCCCCTGTGCATGTAGAAGAAAGAGCGCCCGAGGTAGCACCAAGGGCGGACGGTCCAAATACTTGCGGCCCTGGTATTGGTAGCTGTGTAAATGCATGCTGTTCTCCAGAAGGGTAGGTGATTTTCCTCTCCGCCCTACAGATCTCAATTAACGGAACTAGATATTGCGGTACAACGGAGGAATATTGTGCAGCTCCAGATTGTCAATTCAAATATGGACCTCTTTGCGACACACTCCAAGTTCCAGCTGGTGATTCTACAGCAAACATTGAGCGCCCACATATTGGAAGCGTTCCATATGGAGGAGCTGGCATTTACGATTGTCAAGTCGCTGGAGGTTTGTTTGCCTGGGAGTCTCTAGGGTTATAGGAAGAGGCTAACTTATGTACTCAAATAGATATCGCATTTACTTTCGATGATGGACCTTATCTTTACACTAATGATCTTCTCGACAAACTTGCAGCTTATGGGGCCAAGGCTACTTTCATGATTACTGGTAACAATCTTGGAAAGGGTGCAATTGACACCACTGCAGAGTATACTGCTGTTATCAAACGCATGGTTGCTGAAGGTCATCAAATCGCATCCCACACCTGGGGTCACCAAAACTTGACATCCCTTGACCCTACAACGTTCAAAAATCAAATGTACTACAATGAGATGGCTTTCAGAAACATCCTGGGATATTTCCCAACATACATGAGACCTCCTTATTCAGAGTGCAATGCCACCTGTGGTGATCTTATGGCAGACTTGGGATACCATGTGACCTATTTTGATTTGGACACTGAGGGATATTTGAACGATGCTGCAACTCTCATTCAAAAGTCCAAGAATATCTGGGACAAAGCCATTGCCACCGCCGATGCCACAACAGGCAACTTCCTGGAAATTGAACACGACATCCATTATCAAACAGTCTACAATCTTACCGACTACATCCTTGCTTCCATGTACTCTCATGGATTTAAGTCTGTTACAGTTGGCGAGTGTCTCGGAGATCCATCAGAGAACTGGTACAGAAGCGGTAATGCTAGCGCTCCTGCCCCTACGCCAAGTAAACAGATTTCCGACGACGGTTCCTGCAATGCTGATATTACATGTATCGGTTCTACCTATGGAAACTGCTGTTCCGTCAATGGCTTTTGCGGATCTACAGACGACTATTGCGGTACTGGCTGCCAAGTTATCGGAAGAACTTGCTCAGCAACCACTACCTCGACTACCAAATCTAAATCCACAACGACCACATCAAGCGCTGTTGCAACCTCAACTTTGAAGGTGAGCACCGATGGATCATGTGGAGGTACTACCAAGGAGACCTGTCAGGGAGGCAGCTATGGAAGTTGTTGCAGTCAGTATGGATACTGTGGAAGTGATACTGATTATTGTGGTATTGGATGTCAAAAGGGCTTTGGCACTTGTACTTGAAGGGTAATGAGAGGAGCATGGAATTGAGGTTGGAAAAGTTCTTACTTTCACTGTAGATATAACTATGAGGGAATTCGGATTAATGTCTATGACTATAATATAATGAGCATTGGATAGCAGAATCGAAATAAAAACAAAAACAAACAAGACAGCAAAACCCACTATTGATTTGTTTTGTACATCCGGTGAGCATGGCCTTATTCAAGCATCCATCCAACATCAAGAGAAAGTACCATCGCTCCAGATTCAACACCCCTCCGAAACGCGACTATGAAGATTGATTTCCTGTACAAATCTCAAATGAATGGAAATCCCAACAACAGGGGAATGAGGGGTGCAAGTCAGACCGTTGGATACTAAACGCACCCCCTAAGCGTCTAAGACCTGACATGCTCCATGGGTACGGAATACACACCCTTTTCAAAATTTGGTATCAGACGAGACGATTATTGACTTGGCTCGCCTTTCCCAGAAGAATGAATAGAACAATTTAATCGATTTCAATCATGAGATCTCAGTCTCTTATAGAATTCCCTATTGTTATTTCATAACCATCAGAATGCTAGTGTTTTTAATACTCTCATCGGTTGAGTGAATTGGTACACTGTCACGACTGTTTATTTCGCAAGTGATAGAAAGCTCATGGGACGCTAAGCTTTAATAGGTAAAGCTTCTACTAAATCCACACCATTATTCGCTCGACTCTGTCTGAAAGGTTCGCAGAAAAAATAACCCCTCCTCAATATCAATACCTAGTAGACTCATTGCAATTCGAGGGCCCTATCTCTATATATAAACAGATCCCTCATCCTCATAAGCTCGACCATTTATTGTCTTCCACGGGCCATACTTTCATCAGCGAAAGACACTTTATCCTTATTGGATTCTAGGTTCTGTCGCGAAGATGACAACCCAAGCAGCAGACTCGCAGATTAATCAAGCGGATGCTATCAATTAGTGCGTATTATTTACCTTCTGATATCCCCCCTCAATATCTCCTTCAACGCCCCCTTTGATATGTATTCAGGGGAATTGAATTGCCAGACACCAAATATCGATATGACATGTGAAAAAACTAACAAATCACGCAGCTGGGAAAGCATAGAAGCAAATGATGATGGCATGTTAGGAGGGTTTCCGTATATCAGTCGGGTGGATATACGGGGGTCGAAGAACTTTCTAAGGAAGCTAGGGGTAAAGGGACCGAAATTGGGCAGGGCAGTGGATTGTGGGGCGGGGTGAGTTACTGTTTGTTGTAGGATTTTTGTCTTTTCCCTAGGGGCGGATGAAGTCGTCTTGTTCTGTCTTGGCTGGTAGCGTCTCTTCATTTTCTGACCAAGAATGATAATCCAATGGCTGAAATCTCACTGCTATTGTATAAAAAGCTCATGCGTCGAGAGTTACTTATTGATCAATGAACGTTCGAGCACATATGAACTAACCCGGCTTCTAGAATTGGTCGAATTACAAAAGCATTGCTTCTTAGTATTGCTACCACAGTGGATATTGTGGAGCCAGTAACAAAGTTCTCTTCTACACTTGTAGACCACCCTGGCATTGGTCAAATATATTCAGTTGGCCTTGAAGCGTGGACACCAGATGCAGAAACCAGATACGACTTGATTTGGAACCAGTGGTGTCTGGGACACTTGACGGACTCTCAACTGGTTGAGTATCTCCAGAAATGTGGCAATATGTTAAATGAAAATGGTTGGATTATAGTGAAGGAAAACATGAGCACGCATGGTGGCAATGATATGTTCGACGAACTCGATAGCAATGTCACTAGGTATGTGGAATCTTCAGTTTTCAGGATATCAAGCTTACATGAAGCGTTAGAACTGATGAGAAATTCTGTGCACTCTTTGAGGAAGCTGGCCTGAAGCTATTGAAGACGGAATTGGCGAAAGGTTTCCCAAAGGGTTTGTACCCTGTCAGGATATATGCATTGAAACCTGAATGAACATCAAACATAGCTACCATAAAATTCTCAAAATGTTAAAACACTTCGTTCAACACACATGATATTATAAAGGTACCGGTTTACTTTGAGATTTCATATGGCCTAAGGGGCACGGCTTGTCAAAATTTCTATTCTGGGGCACAGGTTCTACTCATTCAAGACTGGAGTGATTTCCCATACTGTATAACAATATGAGCAATGTTTTCAAGATGAAACAGGTCTAAGCGACGTCACTGGGCTGTTGAGGTGATTACTTTCTTGAAGACGTAGCACAAACCAACTCTATGAAATTTCGGACTCAATGTGGAAGGTACGATGCAACATGCTCTTACCATCCGTGAGCTACGAACATGTTCCTTCCGAAAATGGGTAGGAATAACGAGCTAAAAGACACCTGTGTATCTTCCAAGTGATTTGATCTCCTGGTTTGTCTGTTTTCTTTGCTTTTACCACTTCTTCATCATTAAGACATATAATATGGCCACGCGACTAATCCCCATTTTGCAAATCAGTATTCTTGGTTTTATAGTTCTTCTCTTACAGTTCTCCATCATTCGAGGAAGTGATTACGTCCTCGAGTCAAGAATCCCGATCTTCACCATCAAGCTCTCACTTGACCAGTGGCAATTTATCGTTCAAAATCGAGCACAAAAGCTTAAGAAATAGTGAAAGAACTCATTCTTACGCGATTAAAGTTGGTCTTCAAGAGGCTTATTTGGAAATCTGCCGTTCCTACCAAGACCGTCAGTTGATTTCAATCATTGCCATGTTTTTCGTTGCTTACTTGTTGCATTCATATAGATCTGCCAGGAGGCGTAGTAACACCATACTTTTGGGTGGCGGCAATCCTGCTAGTTTAGGATCCTATCGTCTTCTTGTTTCTCGGCCTGGCTATACTCTTCATTGCTCTTTATTCTATCAGATATCTAGAAGACATTATCATTCTTTGGTCTTTTTGCGTAAGTCATCTGTTCACGTTCCATACCTTGGCTTTGTACCATCAATCAAATTCCAATATTCATGCTAAACCAAGTTCAATATTCATAATGAAGGATCTATCGAAAATCACTCCACGAGTTCGCAAGTGGTCGAGTATATGTGATCAAGGAGGCCCCGCGAAGAAAGTCAAGTCAACTTATCCAGTGCTTCTTGCAAGATCCTCCCAGCTTTCCTCCATATCTACAAATGAATTCCCAGTGGGCGACAAGTCAAAGCTAGCAAACGTTCAGATCCAGAACGAACCTAACAATGCAAGAAAACAACTAAAACCATGCTCGAAAAAGCGAGACAAGAAGTTGCCTAAGCCCATGCGGACAGAACCTCACACACCAAGAAGAAAGAATGCTCTACTTCACGGTAATCCAAAGCCTATAGATCCTCGACGTTTCTGCCCTATATCTGAATGCACTGCAAGATTTGAAGGCAAAAATATGTTTGCAAATGCAGAAGACTGCCGGCAACACTTGATTACAGAGCATGCGGGTACGTCGAAAGCAAGGAAAGCACAATCAGTTCTCATCAACAAACAAAGGCCGCGCGCAGGTGTAATGGGATGTAAATTCAGACATTGCACGGTGTGTACTAAGACACTTGGTGGACCTTATCCAATGCTTTCTTATTTCAAACATATGGCCAAATCAGACTGTTTCAGACAAGAAGTCATTGAGAAGGACTTAACCTGGCTGGAGAACAAGTTCCAACGCAAGGATTCTCACTTGAGCATTAGGACGATACTAAATAATCCTGAGCCTGATTTTGAGGTAATGGTAGAAGGAGTTCCTTCTCTGCGAGGAAAACCCGACGAAGAAGGTGGCGATGCCTGGGAGGGACTGTTCTCGGAAGGGCAAGTGGTTGTAGAAAAGGAAGCAGGTGAAGAAACTGAAGTAGACATTGAAGCTAACGATGATAGTGGATAGAGACCCGATCATGCTAATGAGGCAGGAAATACGGGAGCTGAGGGGGGTCAATCAGTTCGAAGAATGAGGAGATATAAACAATGATCATCATGTGGCCTAAAGTTTGCCTGGAAAGCTGTACTAAAAGCAAGAATCACCTATTTCAAACATGTGGCCTCAGATCATCCTGAAAATCTTGCGGCTAACATGGCTTGGTGTAAATCGGTTTCCAGGCAATGATATCGACCTATCGATGTACCACATACTTCGAAAGCGGGGCATCGTTACACAGACGGAAGAAAAGAATTATGTAGAGCTCATAGGGAAAGGAAAGATAGAAGCCAACGAATGTTCCAGCTGTGTATCGGAATATCCTACAGAATTTGGATGACGACTGTGAAATTGAACTTGGGAGTGACAGTGGAAAGCAAAACGATCGCATTCGCGGGCTCGAAGCGGGGAAAGGGAAACTGGGCCAATTGGAGGGTGCAGGTTTGTTTTGAATAATCTGAAGTCACCACTTGTGGTACTACTAGCGGGCAGGGTTACATGATTAAGCAGTACGACAAGGAATCGTCATGTAGAATTGTCAAAGAAGACAAATTTTGTTACGAAAATCTGCTATTAGTATTGGACACAGCAGGAATATCTTTTACCCAAATGCAGTTTTGTGTGAATTTATATCATGCTCCTTCTTTTTGCACGGTAGCATGAAGTTCTTGTGATGTGTATCTGGAAACCTCTATTTTCAGTGTCACAACATTCCACTAGAATCAACTCTCATTGCGAAGGCAATTCTTTACGGTTAATCATGTGTCAATCTAATGCAAGCAGTTCAAAATATTCATTCCCCTCTCAGCTGAAGACATTCGATGAGAAACTCGATGAGCTTTTCATTCCTTGACCTCACATTCGTCTCATTCAAACTCACTAGCCCATTGTTTTTGGGCCATTCACATACATTGTACGCTTTATGTCTCTTCACTCACTGGTGCCCATCACGGAGAGCAATATATAGTTACGGAATCTAGACCATCGATCTATAGATTTTAGGTCGCACATCTGGCTTGGGTACAATGATTCTTGCCTTTTCATAACGTATGTTTAGTTTGATAAAACGCGTATATGATATATTACTTTATATAAGACTACCCTGGTGAAGAAGTTCTTTCTCTAGATTAGATTTTATTTCATCTTGTCTTGTCTGGTCTCGTTTATATCCATACATACATAAACAGCGCAGATGAGATTCTATACCAATAGGCAACAAACACTGGATAAAGTTGATATAGATGGATCAATCGCTGTTGATTCACTCACTACTGCACTTTCGCTATTTTTCTAGTTTGTACTGTAGAAGTTTTTCCTTGAGTGCAGAGTACAGATAGCTGGTTGGATCTGAATTGTGGAGTTCTCGCGTATACATATTGCAGAGTGTGTATAGAGTTCCAGTGCAAAAGATCCGAACAAAGATATGTTTGAGTCGGTAAGGTATTATATCCAGGTTATCTCCTCGTTCCCGTATGGGAGTACCACTTCCAATATACAATCGGGATGCGGATAGATCTACTTTTGATTTGTTAATATTAGATGTGACTCTATGGATTAGGGTTTATGTATATGTATATTGTAAACTTTGCTATCGTAGGATCCAAAAATTTCGGGTGTTTTTTCAGGGTGGAAAATGGAGGTTACGTGTGATAGTTTCCAAAAGCATGACTGGAGAATTTTGTTGCTAGGGGTAGAGAGAATGAGATGACAGAGAGAGTGATGTGAAGGTTTTGGTATGAGGGTACAGTTAGATGCGCATGGTTCACAAATTTCACTACTCCTGCTCAAAGGGGATACAGACTAAAATTGAGAATAATACAGTACGCTAGTATGAATGACTATTCCGTCTAGCGATAGAAAATGTAAAACTTCATCATTTTCACCACATGTTGGTTACCTCCAGCCCGCATTAAAGACGCACCTCCCATACATCACATGAAAGCATACACTTCCAATTTTCTCTTAGATACACTCATAAGCTACGATGTATGACTCGGCTTAGTAGTCTCCACCTCCCTCTCCTTGGAACCGCAGCAAGGCACACTGAGCAAAGAGTATAAACAGCCCACTCCAAAATATATCCGTATCCCCTCCTGCATCCTAGGCATACAGTACCGTCCCAATACACCAAACAAAGCATCCATCCAACTCTCCAAACATTCCACCTCACCAAGTATCTCGTAACAACAACCTCCAATCCCGCAAACCCACATTCCCAAGAAAACTTTTCCTCACACCGACCATTTTCCTCTCCCAATTTCCACTCCAATCCAAAACCAGAACCAAGGATAAGAAACCCAGAACCAAAGCTTCTAGATGTTTGACCACAGCAGTGACTCCATATATCAGAAGAAGATTCTAACCTGAAAATTTCCACAGCCATGTCATATCTGTGCGTACCCAGCTTTCTACACAGTACAGGTATATCACTCGAGCGTTCCGGGGTCCAGAAGTGGGGCATATGAACCGGGGCCCCGGCAGACGGTCCACTAGGACAGTATGATAGGATAGCTGTATGTCTAGTTGCAGAACCGGGAACGGGAACAGGAGCTAGTGTCTAATTAAATACTCTTTACTTGTATATAGCAAATGATAAATCTTGAAGAAATGATCGTGTGAGCTGTTTCTTGAAACGAGATAGAGGTAAGGATTACTTTAAAGCTAACTAAATCAAACTCTTTATAGTCAGCGCTTAGCCTCGAAATTTGTCGTGCTCCACTGCATAGCAATAGATCCACAGGGCTGAGGAAATTTTGCCCTAGTAGCCTTATGCCCAATATGATGTACAGGGACCCTTTGGTCTAGAAATTTTTATAAAATTCTGCTGGATTGTATGGAATTGGAATTTGTAAATAATTAGTCACGGATAGCAATGGTCTGACTGTTCTAAGACAATTCGCTCACCGAATTTCAAGAGCACGAACACTATTACCAGTGTACAACGTAGACAAACATATGATATCATGAATTCCACAGATATCCGACCCTTCAATGATCACAAGAGCCTTGATATCCTACCTGAAGCTTCACAAAGAAGGAGATATACGCAAATCCCCTCCGCCCCCAATTACTCACAAAAAACAAGCATAAAAAGTCAACTCCCCTCTCTCCACTTAGAGGATTAACCCATTTTCACTAGTATCCTGGATAATCAAACCACCAGCTAATCATGCTGAAAATATTCCCAATCAATCCATACACTATCCAAGTGTGGAAAGTGGCGAGCAAACCAGCGACCGAACTGTAGACCGTATGTTCTCCACCATCCGCTAGCGCTACACTTCGAGAAAACTTCTCAAAATACTTTCGAACACTATGTAATCCACATCCACCCTACTAGAAAAAAAATTCATCCTATTCACCGCTGCAAAAAGGCTGATGTGCTATAGCCACCGCCAGATTTTCATCGCATAATTCTCCGGAAAGGACCCCCTGTGAATGGTTCATGATATTGAGCCCCATGTTCTTGGGCAGCCTTTCCTGGAGCCTGCCGTGCTGGGACTGCACGTTCACTTTATTGTATGAGATTTATTTGAAATTTCAGATTAAGATGCAATTTTCGGTTCGAGATGGGTATATAGATGGAGAGTCATAGCAGTTTGTGATAAGTCTTTTGAGAACTGTAATATTGTGCATTCGTTTGGACATTGAAACGAACACTCATTCATTCTTGGGAGGCGAACATTCATTCATTTATTTCTGACGTCTAGAAAGCAAGCAAGGAAACGAATCATTAATCACATAATCTCATGATCCTCAAATCGCCATATCAAAAATTCAAACTTTCCCAACCAACCACGACCACCCACACTCAAACCATTCCATGAAACTCTCGTCCCTTACCCCCCACATCACCGCGGCCCCCTCCACCGGCACCCGCATCCTCTGCATCGACGACTACAACGACGGCCGCGGCGTCTTCGCACAAGCCTACCTCGAATGTCTGCGTCTCTGGCAAGCCAACTGTTCCCCGGACCGGCGCTGGATATTCCACCCCGTATCATCCGCAGGACTTTATCTGGGCACCGAATTCAGCCAAAACCATCGTTCACTCTTTCGACAGGAGCTACGAAGACCGAAACAAGAAGATCGGAGCAACAATTCTCTGCACGCATTTCAACAAACCAGAGCTTGTGATAGTTCCGAAAAGCGCGCCATCTTGGCACGCGTTGGAACGCGAGAGATGAGGGGAATCAATTGATAGGATTTTGGGACGAAGGATATGATTATTTGTTTTGATCATGGGGATAAGGAGACTCTGGCTTCGTTGCGCGATGAAGCAGAGCGGGAAACTCGCGAGTCGCAGAAAGCGAAGATTCATTATATACCGCTTGGGAAGGGATGGGAATATGATTTAGATGCGTTTGCATGGTATTTCTGTTATTTGACAGACTGGTTGCTTTTCATTTGCAGTCTAAGTGATTTTGGTATCTACCTGAATAGAAATATATGCTTTGTTCAAATACTTCCACTTGGAGGCATGCGTGTAGCAAAATGATTAGTCGTGAACGTGCAAGTATACGTTAAATATCAATGCAGTTCGGGGTAGCTATGGTCCCTTTCAAGAAGAAGATTTAATTTAACAAGCCAAATTTCTATGATGTACAATCTACTAGTACGCTGAATAAAGTAGCCCAAACCCAATATTTCCAGATGCTAATCTCCTCCATATACTTCCGTGGAGGCATTTGATCATCCACGATTCCCCTGTCGATCATATATTCATGATGCATCCTTCGCTAATATAAAACAGAAGTCTATAATCCCATACACCATATCCCATAATTATCACCATCTTACTTAGACGATCTGTCTAGTTCTATTCGACTTCATTTGCCATCTTTGTTGTCTTTCACAATCTCGCCTTTCCCATTATCGCCTGGGCACCTTTGCCTTTCTAACTTCATAGGCATTATCATCACCAACTCGGGGCAGTACTCGAAAATCTTCTTTCTCTGATTGGGGTTCCCCCAGACATCTTCCGGAAGCACCTTTCCACCATCTCGTACATGAAAGCCCATGGGTTTATCATGATATCTATCTTCGACCGAAAAATGATCTTCTTTTTCACCGCTGGCCACTCGTGCTCCTGGTAATAACGTGATACGTTTCCCATACCACTCATCTTCGGGGTTCGTATCGTTAATTCGGGATTGGAATCCGAGTATTTTTTTCACAGTGGAAATTCTTCGGAATGAAAGCCCACCATTGCCTGCAAAATGATCTCTAGCGATTCTGTACGAATACGTTAACTTCCGTGCCTGATAATAGTGAATTGCTCAAGATGGAATTATCTCTTACCTAGGAGCGCCAGCCCAATCGTAGTCCAACCAATCATTCAAACTTTCTTCCGAATTTCCACACATAATACTATCCGACTCATATTTGAGCAACCATTCGACGCCTGGCAAGAATTCATCATAAAATCGAATGTCCGTAAGCAACCTGAAAACATCCTCTTTACTATCCACCTTCCATGGTTTAGGAAGAACAACCAAATCCAACTTTCCATTCGCCTGATGATACTGAGTTGCGAAACTGCGGGAAACCACTTCGACGCTCTTATTCGTGCCGATAAACACGAAGCGCCAATCCGGCGGCACAACAGAAATCATATGTAGGACTTGTGGCACGAGATGAGGAATCGGTCTGCCTTCGATGAGCAGCGCAACTTTCGAGGCATTGAATTGCTCGCGCGGGTCATGGTTGGGATACCAATCTACCCTGATAGCGGGGATCTTCTCGGCGACAGAAGAGAATTTGTCTTTGATGTGTCCTTCTACAATGGGTCGATATCGCGGGACAAAATACGCTATCCACCATCTAGATGTGAAGAATAATTAGACTTTGTTCTCTGATCTGCGAGATTTGTTTGTTTTTGAGAGGTAGGGCTGGATGGGGGGGGCGCACTTACGTTGCTATCAGTGTTACCAGTAACGAAATTCGGGTTTTGTTAATCACCAAAAGTCCATTACCCAAAGGATTGGACCGAGAAGGAGAAGGCGAAAACGACATTATTTTCGCACAGCAAGGAGGATAGCTCTGACAAGATCAAATAGGGTGAATGTAAAAAATCTAATTCACTTTCTGTAATAATAATACAATACAAAAAAAACCAAAACCCCAAAAGATCAAAACATAAGAATTGCAATTGCAATCGGGCTAGAATGGAGAAATTGATTTGATGTGCATGATGCCGCCCCTGTTGATCTGAACACGTATATATATAAATATATATAAGAGGTGAATATAATATAAGATTACAAAAGATAGGAAGCTGGATTAATCCCAGCCAAGAGAGTTAAAAACATACGTTTTGGGCATTTATAATATTCCGAGGGCGTGAAATTTTATTGGCGATTCTCGTGTTCTTGGATGCCCCGGAATTTGATTACCTATACTCTGTACATCTATCTATCTACTGGTGTTCATGCTGATTTGATTGATCCCCGATGTCATGTCTATAATCCCTGCGTGCATCTTTTCAATGGAGATTTCGTATACGGAACGGAGTACTACCAAATTCTATCATGGGAATTATATTATCCCCAACTGTTGGGGTGTCTTTTTGAAGATATAATTATATAGTCCATGTACATAGCCACCATCTTCTCAATGGGGAAATAATGTATTAATTGGAATTGCTAGTTTCGGGGTGTGAGGAGAAAAAAGATATCATTTTCCGGAAGTTTTCCAGTGGGGGGAGTTTGCTTGCAAGACATGATGGCTATGATGAGGAATGTGAGAAGCCCCTTTCATTTAGACATCCCGCTTCCCGCCACCAGGAAGAATTTCTTCTTTATCAGTAAGTAGCGATAATATCGTCAGAAGAGGACAAGTAGTAAGTTTTGACAATCAGAAATATTCATAAGGTTATCCAAAACAGGAAAAAAAATCACATATCGATATAGCTATTAACCAGTCTATCTAATCACCGATGACTTCATACCATACACAATAAAGACCCTTTTCACATAGAATAGCCGAACCCCTATCCTTATTTACAAGTCATACCATGTCATGCCATATTACCATCCCACTCCTCCATTTTCGAAAGTTGGAAACTCTTTCCCATGATGCGATACAGAACATAATCTATATTCCGGACACCAATTAAGTAATTTCTCCTTCTGATCCTCTTTCCACTTGTGTACTCGATGTAGTCCCAATGGGTGTGGATAATCTATTGATTCAACACTGAATGTACGTGTAACTTCTTCGGTGGGTAAATTGATTGCACCTTTGTCCTCTGGATCAATGCCAACGTTCTCTTCGTCACTTTGTAACTCTCGTAATCTAAGATAAATCATTAGTTTATTTCTATATCGCGAGGAATGAAACTTACTTTTCTTGATACCATCGATCTTCTGCTAATTCTTCATCTGGTTCATCCTCCTCCTCCTCCTCCTTCTTCTCCTCCCTCTTTCTGTTCTCCTTCCCATTCCCCTTTCCATTTCCTTTCGATTGTTCTGTTTTATCATCTTGCTTGCCTTTGACTTCCTTCTTGTTGTCCTCTTTACTCTCCGCCTGGGCCTTTTTTCTCTCATCTTCGAGCTTTTTTTTCATTTCCTGATCCAATTTTTTCTTCTTTTCCTCTTCCAACTTCTTCTTCTTGTTCTCTTCGTCCAATTTCTTCTTTTGCGCTTCATCTTTCTTCTTCTGTGCTTCATCTTTCTTCTTCTGCTCTTCATCCTTTTTCTTCTGCACTTGTTCTTTTCTCTTCTTCTCATCCTCTATCCTCTTCATGTCGTAAGCAAAGTCCCAACTCTCCAAAATCCTTAACATGCTACTCCTTTTCCGCATACTCAATCCTCCTCTATGTCCCTTATTCTTGACAGGCGTTCCAACCAAGTCATAAGCAAAGAAATCATCAACGCTTGTTGCAGCATTAGAACACAACATGCTATCGCTGTCAAAGAGTAGGATGTGTTCTGCCGGTGCGAGATTCTCCCATAACCATGTATCTGTCATGAATTTGTTTCTTGCTTTGAGATCTGTAAAAAGAACGGTTTGTGGAAGTTTTCTGATTTGAATGAGACCTTGTTTGAGATATCGAGAGAGTGCCGCGGATGTGGAAAATCGGGCAACCTCTTCGATTGAAGTATAAATAAGTATGGGCCATGTTGGGCCGAGGACACTGCTAAAGTGCAGGACCAGAGGTATGACTTCGGGACGGTAGGTATCCTCGATTATCACCGCTACTTTATTGAAAATTGTTCCATCGAAGTAATCCCCAAATTCATCCGTTACAAGATTCGCTTGAGTTGTAGCATTGGACTTCTCGCCAAGGAACAAATTCGGAAGGGAAAATGCTAGTTTCGATGAGTTAAAAGTTTTCGTATGATTCGAATAAATGTTAATGACATTGTGGCTCGAATTGGAAAGTTTGAATGTCCAGATAAATATGAGGAGAAGAATGGCTCCAAGTCCGATGTTTCGAGCTTGACGTTGCTGTATATCGACCGCCATGACCTGCGGCACTGCCGTCGTATCTGAAAGGGTCTTGATTGGAGAATTTTCTCAAGATTCCAGAAGAATTCTATCCTCGTACAGACGGTCCTTGAAAGTTTACCGAAGCATCAAGTCAAAGATCTATAACCTCTAGAATGAAAACTAACAAGTAATGGGCCTTCAATTGACGTTGACAAGAATACTCTCCTGCACTTGCAAGAAAGGGCTTGGCCATAAGATAGGGCATATCAAAAAAGTCCATGATGTCTCACATGCTTTCGGCGCGATAAGAAAATATGTAACGAGAAAGATCGTCACAAATAATTGACTTCTTATTTTTCTCCTTGATTATCAAATTTTCGGAAGAATGCAGGCAGAAGTGATATCCAAAGCCATTTTTCATGCATTGGAAAAGGGATACCATAGAAATCTCGATAGTGTAAGGAGATAATGATGAACTTTCACAATATCCTTTTTCTAAATTCGATATCGCCAACGAGCTATCTTCCCTACGACACCGAATTCAGACACTCCATAAGACATCGTGGAAATTGAGACTAAATTTGGAATATCAAAAAACAAACTTTAGCAGGTTAGTCCTGCAAGCAGATAGTTGTGGCATTCCAAATCAGCCCTGTTTCGGAATTCTATATGCCACAAACACGTCAGCAACCAAATTGACATCATATCTCAGCACATTTCGGACGAGGTGATTCCCTGAACGGGCTAATGAATAAGCCACGAAGGAAGGAGAAAACACATTCAGCGGAAGAGTATATGATCGGATATGATTGATTCTTATGGGAAAAGAAAGGAAGAATGAGCACTTTCCGTAATTCGACGTCTAATCTGATACGAAACGAGTGAGATTATTCTATTATTTCGTGGGGGAAAGATATGGAACGATGAAGTCGGAACATATGAAGTTGATCTTTATGACTTGCGTTAGATGGATGGACACACGATACCAACATTTACCGGACGATCCAACCTCCCAAGTCCAAGTAAACTAAAACCAGGGGCCTACGAGCCTTCGGACCCCTTGCTTTCTGAGAAAGTCTAATTTTGGTTAAGTTTCATTATAAATATTAGCTCGCAGGCAGAAAGTCGGCTTTTTATTTTCATTATTTTCATATTATATAATCAATTCATATTACTCTATTTGAATGAAAATACACACTTATTTATACTTATATATATTACTTTCAATATTAAAACTTATTCAATTTCATTTTCGAAAATACTATATAAATAACTTTAATTCAGAGATTAAATATCTATATTTTTTATAATATAAAGTATAATAGTATATTACGAGGCTAAGTAAAGAGTAAATATAGTATAAGATATAATATATAATAATATAAGCTAGAGAATTAATTCTTTCTTATAAAAAAAGGATTAATATAAATATACACTTCCTATAAATCCAATATAGAAAGAAAAGAGGAAGATTAATAACCCGGCGATATAATATCAATTACTAATTAGTATTAATTAATTCTCATTACTTCTTTATCTTAATAAAGAAAGTCTAATAAATACTATAATACCTTCTTAGTATATTTTAAACGAATTCTAGAACCTTAAATAGCTTTAACTTCTATAGGAATAAATATTAAGCTTTTTACTTCTTTAATACAACTTAATATCTTCTAGTAACCTATAATATATATAGATGTTACGACGGTAACAGAATCGTCACTTGATGAGTGTCACGTGATGGAGTTTTC
>JBBMOJ010000376.1:0-40746 GCA_038090695.1 Sclerotinia spermophila | reverse complement strand
TTAATATATTAAAAACGATTTATTCAATATATTATAAAAATATTGAAGAATTTATGGCAATAACGAAACGATCGCTTCGTCAAGTACGGATTCTACCACCACAGGGGAAGGTGCAAAGCAGTGATGCTTCGTCGTCCAAGTTCAATCACACTTTCCTAAATCGGTAAAAAAGTTTTACGACTATTGAGAGAACGGCTTGAACATACTATTTATGTGTCTACAAATGACGTTTGTACATGCCTTCATATTTTGCTTCAACAATGGGACCGATTCTTGTGTTGCACCTGCCATTTTGGAATCTCAAAACAATCTCTCAATTGCTATAGCTCATGTTACCATGTTACAATTTCCAGGAATCTGGTTCTTTACATCATACACCTGATTCTGAAGTCTTACTATTATTACAACCTCTTTCGAGCCTGTCACCAACGCAATTCGACCCAACAACTATTTGATGCTCATCGATCTAATCAGATGGTCAATTGAGAATATATCTTGTTCAAATTCCCCGTCTGAGATCGCTGTCATGCCAAATAAGAGACCCAAACAGCCTTTCCGCGTGTACGAGGATCATGATGCCACTGAAGCACAATACTGCACTGGCGACTTCCTCTGCTCCTTCTGTTCTGAAGACAGTACAGCTCTAGGTCCTTGTACGGCATGCTGTACAGGATGTCCAAATCGTGGTATGCTTCTTCGTGAATCTTTGAAGCAAGAGCCAGGTGGACTGACTGAACATACGGTTTTGAATCTCATCAAGCCCGAATCAACAACAGATTCGCTCTTCCAGATCTCATCCAATGGTGAAAGTTTGACTACTATAGGCAGTAGACAATCTATGAGCACTACAAATGCAACTAGGTCGTCGTCCCCACCACCTTATATCTGTGAACGCGGGCCCCATCCAGTGAATGGATATCAAACATCCATACCTACCACTCTTATTCGATCCCAACCCGCTTCTAGAAACAGAACCCCAGCTTTGCCTGGCCGTCGTAATCAATTCCACACGCCCATCAGCCAACAACAACGCAGTCCAAATGTCACCCGGCTCGTCATGCCAACTCATCAACGTTCCCGCAACAGCAAGAGCCTATCTTTGACCGGCAGTCAAGATTCGTTAATACCCATTTCGCCCGTCGGAACACTCACTGGTCAACAGCGCAGCCCGAAAGCGTCCCAATATGGCATCCGAACACATGCTGAGAAGTTAAGAGCCGCATTGGCATGTCCAGTCGATGAACTTCCCCAGATAAAGTATAAGTCTCCAAAGACTCCCTTGAAGAAGAAGATAGGATTGCTTTTGAGAAGAGTTCGGGTAAATTGATATGCTCGATCTAACGCAGTGAAGCGAATACTGACTTTCCCTTGTAGTACAAGTTCGAGAAGCCCTTGGTCATGAGCAACCATCAGTTGATTAAGAGCAATGATGACGATATGGAGGAATTGAAGAATTGAGGAATTGAGGATGTGAGGATGTGAGGATGTAAGTGTTCCTGATTCTCTCAACAAACACAATCATAGAGTCTCAAGTCCTATTCTACACCCTCAACACCATGCTACTCCTATTTACATACTCTGACCCGATCCTTGTAGATCCATCACTAACACCAACCATAGGTAAATGATGAACGAAGCCAAAAAACGAGAAGAAAAAATATCTTGGAGCAACAGAAGATGCACTGTTTACAGCGAATACTTTAGTAAATCGTGTCTGAGAAAGAATATTGCGTATGATATACCAACCAGCGTTTAACGTTTAATGAAAAAGTTAGTTGAACATTGAGCTTTTTTGGAATCATGTTGCAGTATTTGATGCGTGATAGGCTATGCGTGATATCTGATTTCATATGCAGACTAGAAAATCGTGGTATTGTGCTGCAGATCCAAAACAACGCCACGGTCTCCAGTGCAGCTCTGGAAAGCAAGAATCAAGGTGGTTATCGCCCTAATAAAACTCACCGAATGAAGTCACCACATTGGAGTGCCAGTATAGATGGAGCGCACAAGGAAAGTCTGTATAATGATTATATATCAATCTAGTTGAGGCTTCAATACGAATCTCTGTCCAAACCTACACGTGTCTACAAATATATACTTGATCATTCTAAACGCCAGCAATGCTACGCTTTTGTGTTCCTAGACTTCATTTCCATACCTTCGATGTCTTCCACATCTTCATCTTCATGTCTTGAATCATGCCATATCCCTTGAGGTTATTCTTCTTCTCTTGATCTTGTCATCGACAGCTCCCAAGTATCAAGTATTTATCATACACATTTTGAGTTGAAATTCCCTGCGTTCGCTCTACCCAGAGCCTCATTGACGACCCCTTCAATCTCCCACCATCATCCTCGTCTACAACAACTTCAATTTCCCAGTAATCTGATCAATAACACTCTTTGGCGCAGGACCAATCCCCAAAACAGTATGACTCCCACTTGCAATCTGCGTTCTACCCGCATCTGCAATCTGTTCGGCCACAACCCCTAAGCTAATAGCTTGTGCCTGTAATATTTGCAACTCATCTTCAGATTTCACTTGTAGCGCAACCTTTGCCTGTCCTTCCCGTTCCCAGCGTCGAAGAATTGATGAATTAGCGGTTTGGCGCGAGATGGTTTTGTAGCAGGCCAGTGTTGCGTGGGAACATTGTGCAGCGATTTTTCCTAGAGAGGAGCGGGTTGTTAGATCGTGATACATGAATATTTTCGATAGATGGAATGCAATAAAATAACACACCTTTCGTCATTCCCAAATCTGTCCTCACAACCAAGACCAATTTACATTCTTCCCCAGTATCCACAAGTCCATCTTGACTCTTCTCCTTCTTCTTTTCACTCTTTTTCGCAGTATTGTTTTGCGTTACTCTCAATCCATCTCGTCTATCTGCTTCCAGTCCATTGGACCAGTTGGGCGCATGGTCTAGTATAGATGCATCGATATCCTCTTCCTCACTTTCTTCCTCGTCGTCATAATTCGCAATTCCCCGCTCCTTTGGTGCTCGCGGCCTAAAAGGAATTGGGAAAAATCCAAGACTAGACGCAATTCCAATCATGTATCCACTGAGACCGGCTATTATGGCGGTGCCGATTAGCATGGCCGTGGGAGTGGGTGGCGCACGCATATCTGCCATGAGTTTTTGAGAAGTTCCTGGCTGGAAAACTTTATTTTATGTTAGATGAAGGCAAAGCTGCGGATTCCAGAATGGAAGGAAGGTTGGATGAAGTTGAGCTGCAGGGATTATATATGTAGAAGTCTCGGTAGCTCACTACTAATATGTCTTACCTCGAAACGTGGTTAAGCTTCCTAAGATTTTTCAGCCTTAAATATCAGGGGTCACGTTCTAGAACGTCGAAAGCTTGAGATTGTCACATTCTGAAAGCCTCAAAATTCAACAACTCGGCGCACAAATTCCGCCCCCGTGTTGCCTGGACTTTCGGGGCTTCAAAGATGAGACGTGCAACAAATTGAATGGAAAATGCACATTTGTCCGGGATTGTTTCATGCCTGAAGGTCATGAATCTGGTTTTCAAGGCTGCCACGCCAATTCTTCATTTGTTTACATTGCTTGTTTGCTGGTTCCTGTTTAGAGATACATATATCGTGTGTGTGAATGGGATTTCAATCATGATGCCGCTGTGGGAATTGTTAAAGATTGGATTGCGAAGAGTCCTTGGAATACATATTGCGAAGATCCGATGGAGTACACTTGAAAGGCAGGGCAAGGGCAAGGCCTTTGCATAACAAAGCCCATGTTCGCAAGAGTACGAGTAGCCTCTGTGACCTTCAATGGAATCAGGTACTCGGCTTGAATTGGATCGAAGGCCAATCAATTTCCCCCGAGTTGGATTACAACTCTGATAGCTAGGTCGGTATAAGATAAGATGATAATAACTTCACTGTGGGAAATAAGGTCGATTGATTTCCAAGACATGAAGAGAGGAGCTTTGATTATCACGACTATTCTGCATAGTTAGACTTTGAACCATCTTGGGCTGATCTTCCAATTTGAATCTCAATATTTAGTTGCATTGAGTCGGGGCTCAACTCTTTCACTTCCTTACTATTGTTACATTGAAGGGTAGATACCAGCGGCCCCCGAATATCCTGAAATCGTTTTTAGTTTCGTTTTCTTCTTCCATTTTCATTAACCATGCTGGATTGGATAAATCATATTGTTTCTTAGGATTTGTTATCTCGTTTTGGTTGTTGCTTTTGATACATCTTGACCAAGAAAGTTCTTCAATACTATCATCATCTTTGAATGCTTTTTGTTATCCACCATCGTCTGGAGACACAAAGGTGGACCAGGAATATTTTAAATAACTTCTTTTACTTATAATCGGTATCTATGGAAAGCAAAATCATAGAGTGCAAGTGGCAGGGTCATTTATCCCAAGAATTATAACAATCTTCATTTACACGTGCTCTATGAACACAAGACAATGCCATCTATTGATGTTAGATGAGATAGTGTAAATGTCCCGATCAATCCTGGCAATCATCATGTTTCACTTCACAATGAAAAGACAATGTATTCACGTTTATTGCCTTATCTTAATAGCAATGACTTTAGGGTTTCCTGCTTTTGTCATTGCAATATAAACTCCTTATACAAATGATCTCAATGCCTTGCTTTCAGATGGCATGGTCCAACTATGAGCAATTCGTGGGAATGCTTTACAACAAAGCAGCTAAAACATATATTGAAAGCTGCCTTTCCATCATATTTATAATTCAAGGATGTTCAATTTACCACACTGATCAAATAGAAGCAATTGGACTTCAAGCTTTCACTTGGTCACCCAAAGTTAAGAAAGCCGTATCATCCAGAAGAAATTTGCACAGCAAATTTGTTTGATCTGCCACTTAGTAGCACAACCCAACTTTATTCCATAGTATCTCTCTAAGTTTCGAAAGTTGCAATGGATCTGGCAATAGTTATTAATGATGATGTCGTTGTTGTTGAGATTAAAGATGACGATAGAGATGAGGTGGTGATTCTAGAACGAGGTAGGTTAGCCTGCCCTATTTTGCTTGCTCCCATCTTCTTGTCTCAAGAGTATATCTATTCTGATACCTCTCAACAGCTCCCAGTAGTACGCCAGCACTCTTTAGGAAAACCGACAATTTTGGAAATCGAACTTCAAGTCCAAATCCCGGAGAAAATTACTCCACAAGATCAACGCTTGAAACCCAATCCGACAATTCTGCTGATTCCATCCTTTCAAGTGGTTCCCCTTTCATTGACTTAACAACTGCTGTTAGTTCCAATAGCGTGATATCTCAGGAAAGCAACAGTCCTGAACACAGAGTACGCAGTGTTTCGCCTAGCAATCCCAGGTTTATATTCCGAGACGAGAGTTACAAATTGTCACGGCCTTGGAGTATCGCTGTTGAAGCAAGAACCAACCAAGAGACATCAAACGATCATATTCGTCTCTCCATGCGCCTGGATACCAAAGAAGACTCTGTCAACTCTCACAACGAAATGGCTACCAATGTCCCGAACACGTCTAAAAATCTCTCTATGCCTGAGCGTCGCTCTTCAAATGCAAGCTTAATCTCGATTTCGGACGATGGGGACAGATGTGGAGATGGAGATAAAACGTCTACTACCCAAGATATGACCTTGCGCACAAATGATAACACCATTATGATTGAAGACAACGACGACTTCGAATTCAAACTCGAATCTCAACTCCTAGAAAAACCAGAGTTCGAGTTCTTGCGCTCTGCCAGTGTGAATGAGAAGTCGAAATCTCAGCCGAAACCCAGAGTCGTTCCGTTACGCAATCCTCCAATCAGTAGCCCTTACTTCGAATGCGACAAGTATTTGTACGGGAAGCTCAACCTAAGACCAACGAAAACTGTAGAACTGGAAGATGGGGATTTTATCTACATTAAGCACATTGTGAAGTATGTCAAGCCTGAAGACAGTCGTGACTTTAGTCTTGACAACACCCAAAGTTCTTCCATCACTATTCGAGGGTTCCGATTGCAAAGATGTAAGTTCCTGAACGGTATGCTGGAAAAGAAGATGAACGAGGTCTGTCTATGCTACGAAATTGACTTAGACGACCCACGTGTACCAGAAGAGCAAAGTCTTATAGAAGTACCTTTGAGCTCTGTGAAGACTTTACGCAGTCTTCGTTGGACAAATCACAACTACCCAGAGTATCGTAACCTGGATCGTGACGCTACCTGGACCAATGAAGACACATATAACAAAGGGGGCCTCACTGTACGCTGGAAGTACACTTGTACATATGCATCAGCTTCAGCTAGAGAAAAGAACACATACGCAGAGAGAACTCTAGAACGGATCACGGAGGAATGGTTGCCATCAGTACATCAAAGCTCACATCTGTATCTGGCATCAAACACCCAACTGCGGACGGAATGGCGTGGAGAGACGATTCCTGGTGGTTCTTACATACCAGAATGCTATGAGGTTGATAGAGTTGAAGAAAACCCAACTGAAGTCCAACAACCTCAGACTTCTGCCATGGTCGAGAATACCCAGAGTCGACTTAAATCATTCATAGTCATCGACGAAGATGACGAGGACGATGATGATGATGGTGCTTCTTCACATGCTGGGCCTCAATCATTTGAAGCAGATGTGATTCAAACCAAACGCAAGTCAGATTTCTCGTCCTCTTCAGACCGAGACAGCGACCAAGAAGATAAGAAACCGGCAAAAAGAGTTCGCCAAGTTTCCGAGGACAATATTGAAATAATCAGGCAGCGTCTGGGTCGAGTGAAGCTTGCCTTTAACGGTACAGAATACGTCACGCATTCTTACAACATCGGGGCATCATCAGAAACGGTTCCAAGAAGTAAACCCGAGAGCAAGCTGACTTCTACGCAACAAATCCATAATACAGATAGACCGGCTAGAAGTTTTCGGGCTAACAGAGGTGGCCGACAAAGACTAAGGGGTCTCTTAACTTTATCAAGCAACACCCCAAACACTCGAGTCCCGTATCCTGAGGCTAGTGTTTCACATCCCTTCTTTTCAGCTCTATCTCTAAACATTCCTCCTCAAATCGAGATCACTTCTTCCGATTTAGCCTCCCCACCGCCCAGCGGAGTCATCGACCTATCACCCTACCAATCTCGATCTTCTTCATTGGTTCCAGTTCAAAGCTTAGGATCGCCCTCACTCAAAGAACCTCGTATTCTAGCTCCCGGGCAAACCCTTACCTATGGCGACGCATTTTGTGGAGCAGGTGGTACCACCCGCGGTGCCGTCATGGCAGGTCTCCGTGTAAAATGGGGTTTCGACTTCGATCAGCACGCCTGCACGACATGGCGTCTCAATTTCCCCAGTGCAACCTGCTACGAGATGTCCTCTGAACGCTTCGTGGCTCTAGCTACACCTTCTCCATGTTCTTCAGACATCCCTAATGACGTCAAGGTTGACATACTTCATCTCTCACCCCCGTGTCAGTATTTCTCACCCGCGCACACAGTCGAGGGAAGGAATGATGAAATGAACACTGCGAGTTTGTTTGCTGTGGCTGCGGTTATCAAGGTTGCGAAACCGAGGGTTGTGACGTTGGAACAGACTTTTGGGATTTTGTACCCGAGGTTTAGAGGATATTTTTCGAGTTTGATTTGTATGTTTACTAGTTGTGGGTTTTCGTTGAGATGGGCGATCGTACCTTTAGCTCAATGGGTGAGTTCTTTATTTATTTTTTCCTGTTCTTAACGTTTTCATTTTTTTTGACTAGTTATTTAGGGACTTCCGCAAAGACGGTTCCGTTTGATTATTATCGCATCATGGTAAGTCTTTTCGAAAATTAGCCATTCTTAGAGTTCACTAACAGCCCCTCAGCCCAGGTGAACCCCTCCCCCCAATGCCACCACCAACACACTCTTCGCCCCCTTCTCTCCTAGATGACACCCGTCCTTTCAAAACCGTCTTCCGAACTCTCCGCGAGATTCCCAATTCCGCAGCGAACCACTCACCTCACCTTCTTCCGGAGAAAGATCTGAAACCGTATAATCCCCACGCAATCCTTCCACGGGCAATGACCACCAGCGGTGGAGAAAACTGGCATCCGAGCGGAAAGCGAGGATTTACTGATCGAGAATTCGCTTGTTTACAAGGCTTTCCGTTACAGCATAAGTTCGGACAGAATGGAATTAAGAAACAGATTGGCAATGCAGTGCCGCCGGTCGTGGCGAAGGTGTTGTTTGAGGGGATTAGAAGGTTTATGGAGGGGACGGATAGGGTTGTTAGGCATGAAGGGAGTGGAGATGGAGATAGAGATGGGGATGGGAACGAGGAGATGGATGATAAGATGGATATTTGTGAGGATATCGACATGGATAGGGTGCAAATTGGGGAAAGTGATCATGGAGTAGAAATCGTGGATCTTGTTGATGAAGCGAACGATACAGTTTTGGAAAGCAAAGCCACGGATATGTTGAGCGAAGAGGATGATGATGAGGTTAAAATCGTTGGGGTTGCGGAAATGGGAAAGCATATTGTTATTGATTAGTTGGCTGGGATGCAGAACATGGTGTGGGAAGGCGTTTTTAAGTTTCATAGATTAATATTGTTTGTCTTTTACTGTCTGATCGTGCTAAACAAGGTGAATTGGTAATTTCTGGGCTGAGAGTGGTGTATTCGTAGGTTGTGGCTGACTACTTGGTTTCAAACTTTGGAATTCAAAGCTCGGTAATTATTTCAACTTTTCTTCGATCTAGCATCTTCAATATACATGTCTTCCAATATTTCATAATTTATTCTATACAATTCGGCAAACCAAAGTTTCATGATTTATGTATTGTTCAAATGAAAATGAAAATACAAAAAGAACTACAAAAGTCAACATGAATCTAATGATCTAACCTTGGATATGACATCCACCTACATTGCGCATGAAAAATCACCAATGATGAAATTTTGATAATAAGTTAGATATATCTCCATCATAGCAGAATGTCACGCTCCGTTATTTTGCCCATCGATTCGACTTACACAACGAAGTAAAGCGTCTTGCCCGTTCACCGTCCAGCATTGGAAAACCAGTAAACTTAACTGCCAGCCCTAAAGCCGCAAGCTATGTACGATTGGCTCCATTCTGACTTCGCATGCTTGTGACTACAGCCATACAGCCTTACTATGTCTTAATCTTTAGCTAGCCATGAACGAACTATAGATAGGACCTGGAATCTGCTTTGCACTTGCCGGGTCAGTATCCCAAAGTCGAGGAGCCCGCTACTCTGATATGCGGTTTTATCTGAATATTTACTTCAACTTCGGATGAAACTCTACTCAATGTCCAAATCTGATTTGAACATCTACAGGATGATGCAAAGACGACAAAATCACTTGATTTCCGATCTAGACAGCTGACGATGCAAACTGTCACTCAACAGTTTGCCGCATAAATGACAAAATAGCATCAATATTAACCATCACTCATTGGCATTGATGCTAGTGAACAGTGATATAATAATAACTTGTATTGGGTATTTTAAAACTTGTATTCTTACATATTTTCCTCGTCATGCCAACATAACCCTTTCACCATAAACCCATTTGTACCATCCCCAGGAGCGATCCAGTATTCTTGATCTCGCCTCTGTCATTCTATACGCCAATGCAGTACCAATTCCATATCCGAACCACTAACTCACGCTCTTGTAAGTCCCCACATGAAGATCAATTGTACAGGGTATGAGTAGATAAAGAGAAATTGTGTCCTCCGGCTCTTCTGCGATCGTGCAACTGTTTGCATGGTACCTCGCTCATCAGTTGTATTTTCGGGAAGTAAAACGTATTTTAAGGATCGCAGCTGTTATATCCATGTCAGTGTATGAAGAAATGTCATTTGGGGGGTAAACATACCAGAAACAAAGCGTTGGCGAGAAAAGTGTAACTGAAAACAGTCCACCCAATCCAACCGCCAGTTCCCTTTCCGCCATTGAAAATCTCACTGACAACTAAAGTGGCAATAACTCCAACAAACTTGTATCCAGAGTAGGCGACCAAATCAAGTAGCTGGGACTCATTGGAAATGGATAGGAGGTAACATCCAAGCTTCAATCCCAGAATTTCAATAAACACAATAAAAAAAGCCCATCCTGCCGTTGATCCAAGAAGCTCTGGTTGAAAGGCTCCTCTAAGGCCGGCCAAAAGTGTGAAAAGGAGGATATAAGTTACAAGTGCCATTACTGTGAAGAGGTTAGGTTATGGAATTTGCGCGCATGTCATTAATCATACCTGGGATATACATATCTGGACTATTGAGATCATCTCTAGGAGGTAAAAACCACCCTTCTTGACCGCTTGGACCGATCGATTGTTTCCTTGACCAAGGCTTATGTCTCCATGGGAATAGAACCAGAAATAACTTGTTGATCACATATCCATTCGAGACATTGAAGTAATGTTTCAGCGCCGAAACATTGACATATCGATTGAACTATCTAGATGTCAGAACTTCGTCTCTCATTATATATCCTCATATACTGACGTTTTGTTCCACATATTCTGTTCCATGTTTTAAAGCTGTTTGTCCAACTTGGAATCCCATTTGCGCCGTAGGATCGTTTATAAAGCCTCCATATGCGCCGAATGCGCCGGCATTCCCCGGAGCTTGAGGTTGATAGGGGTTTCCATATCCTGATTGATGCTGTTGTTGTGGGACTGGTGGAGGTGGTGATCGTAGTTGAGGGACTGTAGAGACATGTTGAGGTACTGGGTGATGCAGAGGGGGAGAGTTTGCTGGAGGGATGTTCCCATAATTTGATCTTTGCATATTGGCGGTCTGGCAGAAGTAGATGAATAGTGTCTGCTGCGATAATAGTATGAGAGTTGAAGTGTTAGGGAGGTGAAAAGTGGTATAGCTATTATAGAATAAGTAAGAATCGCGCCCAGGTCGAACACATTTCCATAAAACATGAAGCTTTGGGTTGCTGCTATAAGCATATAGGGCGGCCGCTTTATTAGTCGAGGGTTATCAGCTTATCGGTGATGCTCGGCACGATCATTACGCGTAGTTTTAGAAGAAAGTGTCCATATGAATCCATAATCTTCTTTGATGAATTCCTTTTAATAGTGCCACACACAGTATTTACATTCTACGAATCTATTGTTACGACTGTCACGGCTGTTACTATTTACGTACACTCACAATGTTGGATACTTTTGAGATCCTTACTACTTCTGGAGTGGTACTCTGGTCGAAACAATTTTCCCCCGTCAGCCCTGCGATTATTAACAGCCTTATCACGAACGTCTTCATTGAAGAACGAACCTTACCCGGTGCCGGAGTTGCAGATGATATTTCAGCTGCGAGTAATCCTCCTTTCAAACACGATCAACATACTTTGAAATGGACGACATGCAAAGAATTAGGCTTGATATTTGTGGTATGCAAAACCAGTCCTGTGGCGCAACTAATTCTTTGAGATTTTCGAGGCTTCTTGTGCTAACTTGTCTCGCAGGTTGTATACAGGTCATTGCTACATCTATCATGGATTGACAAGCTGGTGGATAATGTCAAAACGATTTTCGTGGACCTATACGGTGATCAATTGAAAAAACCACATACAACTGTTGTCGAATGTCCTTTTGATGAATATTTCGACCAGCAAGTGCGGGAGTTGGAGAAGAGTGCTTTGAATCAGGATGCTAGGGTCGCAGAGGCTTCTGCTTTCGAAGAGTCGATTCCCTTGATTTCTACGACCTCAGACAATGAGCCTCCGCCAATGCCTGGATTGCCCTCGAGAGGTATGCGCCAATGAATCTCTCAAGCGCAAACTTACTAATGTTCTCTAGGACAATCAAAGAACAATGTCAAAGACATCCCTTCCCCCGAATTGACTCCTGTTGGAACACCTAATTCACGACCGAGTACACCCGCGAGCCACATATTGAGCGCGAAAGCAGGGCCAGGTGGAAAGGTTTCCCGAAGAGCTAGAAAGGCAGCTCAAACCCCGACGTATGCTTCATCTGGTGACGAATCTCACCGAAAGGGTAGAAACGCAAAAACCGGGCCAAAGAAAGGAAGGAAGTGGGATGCAGACGGAATGGCAGATGAGGATAGCGACACCCCCCTCGACTATTCTGCGCCTGCCAATGGGGCTACTTCAGGGGAAGATGAGGGTCGCCCGGGTGCCGTGGAGAGAGTTGAACAAACCTCGTGGGGTTCGAAAACTGGAAAGGGGCAGTTCGTATTGAAGGATTTTGAAGACGAAGTCCACTCCATTTTAGATTCCGCAAATGCAAAAAAGGCGGAGTCTAGCGCCCCAGCAGCTGGTTTAGTAGGTTCTAGTTTCAGTGCTATTGGAGGATTATTTAGAAATGTCGTTGGAGGAAAGACTTTGACCAAGGAAGATTTGGATAAAGCCATGAAGGGAATGGAGGATCATTTATTACGAAAGAATGTCGCAAGAGAAGCTGCAATGAGATTATGCGAGGGTGTAGAACGGGAATTAATAGGAGTGAAGACCGGAAATTTTGAGAGTATGTATTTTGCACACATGATTTTCGCTCGAACATCATTAACTATTTGAAGGCGTCCAAACAAGAATCGCAACAGCCATGGAAGCATCACTAAGAAAAATTCTCACTCCTACCTCGTCCCTCGATCTGCTTCGAGAAATTGATTCTATCGTTTCACCTCCAGCTTTGTCGTTGAAGAAGAAGAGGCCATATGTCATGTCCATCGTCGGAGTCAACGGTGTTGGAAAATCCACAAATCTTTCAAAGATCTGTTATTTCCTTCTACAAAACAAGTACAAAGTCCTCGTCGTAGCTTGCGACACCTTCAGATCTGGAGCCGTCGAACAATTAGCCGTTCACGTCCGAAATCTGAAAGAACTTACCACCAGAGAAGGTGGCCAAGTAGAATTATTTCAGAAAGGCTACGGAAAAGACGCTGCAAACATGGCCAAAGATTCCGTCACCTTCGCCGGTCAGGAAGGCTACGATGTAGTTTTAATAGACACGGCCGGACGACGTCATAACGATCAACGACTCATGTCTTCGCTTGAAAAATTCGCTAAATTCGCTCAACCAGATAAAATCCTCATGGTAGGCGAAGCACTCGTAGGCACGGATTCAGTAGCACAAGCAAGAAACTTTAATGCGGCCTTTGGTCAGGGCAGGTCGTTAGATGGGTTTATTATTAGTAAATGCGATACTGTTGGGGATATGGTGGGGACCCTGGTTAGTATGGTGCATGCGACGAATGTACCAGTACTGTTTGTGGGCGTAGGTCAGCATTATAGTGATTTGAGGAACTTGAGCGTTAAATGGGCGGTCGAGAAATTAATGGCGGGTAATTAGAAGGCAGGATATGCTTCCTTTCTTCTAGGTTTAGCTCTGGGTTGATGTTCGAATCGTTTGGATATCGTATATATTCAAGTCCTGAAAAATACATTTGAGGAATTCCTGTCTCATTATGTACAAATCAGATACCCAAATCAAATGGAAATGTAAGTACGAATGGATAACCCAATTCTCCAACTACTCATCTGATCCTCCTTGAAGCAAGATCAGATACACCTATTATCAAATCATCACCTAAGTCTAGTTATAGGTAGTAGATAGGGTAGATATAATCAAATCCCCAGATCCTCTTCCCGTCAGCAGCGATATTAGTATATGATAAATCCCAACTATCCTGTTCCGTTCTACTGAAACTATCAATCCCCAACCGGCAAATGTTAGATGATGTCGGCATACAATGATATCAGTAAACACTATGGTGTTTTATGTGAGGTGGTTTGGTTGTGTAAGTGTGTCTACGAGTAGTTGTGGAGTAATAAGATGATGGTTGTTTGGGTTGAGATGCTATAATTAGGATGTGTAAGTAGATAGATGGGGAGATGGGATGAGATATTGAGTTTTTATTTAAGTTCCGAAGATGCAAGCTAAGGATCATTTCATAGAGTTCATTGATATATTTATCTCTCTCATATATTGCTCTCAAAATCAATACCATGTACTTTTGGTCTTATATAAAAAAAATGTATTCATTATTAACCTTAACTCATAAATCATAAATCCACATCTAGCAAACCGTTCTATGTACACCATCACTCATTGGTCGTTTTCCGCCCTTGCCCTGTCCCTTTCCGTGTTTATGACCTACACTTCCATGGGTTTTCTCCGCGCTTCCGTGTCCCTTACTCAAATGTTTACTCAAGATACTCAAATCTTGTTTGTCATTTTCAATCAAGTTCTGCGTCGTGGCACAAATATCCGAGATCAATCGATCCAACAGATCAAAACTCATACTCTCTCGAACCACTACTCTCAAAATCTCAGTCTTTTCCTCGTTCGGAGGAAGTGGGTAGTTGGGTATAATGTATTGTTTAGCGCGGAGAAGATTGGAAATAGTTTCTTGTTCGATGTGTGGAAATTCCTTCTTGAATTCGTCTGAGAAGCGGAAAGCGACGACGGGGAGACCGGCGTTGTAGTCGGCGGAGGTTTCATCTTCCTTGCTGAAGACGGGAGCGCTTAGGCCTTGGAATGAGTGTTCCCCTTTCTTGCGGTGAATATCGGAGACGCATGTATACCATCCCGTGGCTTCGAGAGATTTTGAAAGGAGACGGGCGTTGCTCATGCAGTTTTCCATGATTTGACGGTAACCATTGAAGCCGAGATGGATGAGGTTATAGTACTGAGCGATGACTTGAGCACCTGGTCGAGAGAAGTTGAGAGTGTATGATTCTTCCGTTCCACCTAAATAATGGAGTTCGAAGACAAGATGTTTAGGAAGGTAGGACTCATCGCGCCAGATGATCCAGCCTACACCTGCATATACGAGGCCGAATTTGTGACCGGATGTGTTGATGGATTTGACTCGTGGGAGCTCGAAGTTCCATTTTGGCCCACCAACTTGAGCATGGGTGAATGGAGCCACAAAGCCTCCGGACGCAGCGTCGACGTGAATCGGGATATCAACTCCGGTCTTGGCTTCATAATCATCTAGGATTTTGGAGATTTCTTCAACTGGTTCGTAATGGCCAGTATATGTACTTCCTAGTATAACGAAGATACCAATAGTATTTTCATCAATATTCTCCCTGACTAACTCAGGGTCAAGTCGGAAATTTGATTTTTCAGAAACAGGAAGAATTCTAGCCTCAACCTCAAAGTATCGTGCAAATTTTTCAAGGGCTACTTGAGCGTTCGATCCCATGATGATATTTGGCTTGGATTTATCTTTTCCTTCAGCATCACGTTTTTCTTGCCAACGTCTCTTCATAGCTAAACCACCAAGATGGATAGCTTCCGAAGAACCAGTTGTTGCAGATCCAATAGCTTTCTCTCCCTTTTGTGCTCCCCAAAGATTAGCGATGATTGAAACACATCGGGTATGCATTTGCATCATTGCGGGATATTCGTCTGCATCGGACATATTCTTTGAAATATTTTCAAACATTAATTGTTCAGCATGAGTTTCCATGTATGTTCCAACGAAACTGATTGCGAGGTTAGCAATTGTTGAATAAATTCACTTTCCTCCAGTAGTCTAAGGGACTGAACATACCTTGCCAAATTCAAATTAGGCTTGCCATCAAGATCTAATTCATCCTTCAACATTTGATGAACAGCATCTGCTGGTGCTCCGTCTCTTGGGATTTCGAACTTAGAGATTTCTTGCTTGGAAGCATATCGAGTCGAGTATGGGGTAATATGGGATGTTCCTCCTTTGGTGTGTACATGCTTTTGACCGGCTTCTTTCATATGCATATTCTGTAGATTCTGAATGATCTGATCTGGGTCGACCTGAATTGGGGAAACGGTCAGTATGAGAAGCTTGTTATTAGAGGATAGAGAGGGGTATCAACTTACATGACGCGAGAGAGACATGGTGATTATTTTTAATCAAACGTTCCAATGGGCACACTAGTAATAGTATAATATTTCAAAAATCTAGTAAAGTATGGGAGAAATAGTATGTCAATAGCATTGAGAATTTTTGAGAAGTAAGAAAAGGTTGATTTGAGATATCAATTCTAAGCTGGCAACATGATAGCTTTATTGAAACATCGACCAAATTCATTCACCTACCAGAAGGAAGCAAGTTACTGAGGATGACGACATCTGACGGAGTGGACTCGATCAATTGCAAGCACCAGCAAGCACCAGCCACTAGCCACCCACAAAACCACATAAAGAGAGGTCTTTTACCTGATAAATACTTGTTAATAGAGTTGAAGGAGTTCAAAGCATGCTATTCATAGAACCATGGATTGGTTCATGGTGAAGTTTGAGGTCGAAAGACTCGCCAAGCGTCATAGTGGCTCCACGGCATACATGCTGGAAAAGCTTGTTTCGTCACCCCATTACGAGGTCTTAAGTTGTGGAGCTACTCCTTGAGTGAAGCTTGAAACTTTTGAAGCTTTAAGCTAAGCTTGGAATAATAATGAAGATCGCGTTGATTGAGAAATGCCATTCATTATATTCAAGCCGGGCTAGATGAAGCTCCAAGTACGGGGAGATATTTATAGATGCTGGAGAGGGTAATGTGTTAGATCCAGGAACGAATTGAACTATTTTGTTTGCTGTTCCCCACAAATGCATCCTCCTCTTATCGTCATCGTTCGGTGATGGTGAGTGGTGTCCGTGACATGGGAACCAATTTCGAGCCAAATTTTATCCGGCTGTTTGGACCGGAAGCGTGTCTAGACGTTGTTAGGCCTATAATGGCAAGAACAACTATGGGTTTGTATTATGTATATAACCAGAACCTCGTACATTTAAAATAAATCAACCTCGTCCTGTTCCAATTCTACAACCTGAGTATCAACGACGTATCGTGCGTATCTAGAAATACAGCAACTAGATTAGAACTAACGTACCTACATTAATTAGGCGAGTAGTTTCCGTGCCTCCCGTCCGCTGTTATACGAATCTACGATGGTACTCCGTACTTTCTAATATACGAACTCACAAAGCACCATCTGCCTCCTGTCACTCAATCTTTGCACAGCTTTCATTAAAATCTTACACAAAATGTTAACTATCCAGCTATCGTCGATGATTCGTTATATAATACTTCTGTCGGACTTTGATTTACACCTTGTCCGTCGGTCTTTACAACCTCCGATCGAGGGGTAACTCTCCAATGAAGAAGAATGATTGGCTGGTAAATTGCATAAAGCAACAATACATCATAACGCCTCCTCCTTCTCCTCGGATCGATGATGTTATGAATTTCGTCTTTCTCACAAAGAAACACGCAAGCATTCACTGCCTTCCAATCCTTGCGTATACGTGTATTGAAGCAATACCTGATAAGCAAAAGCTCGAGTTTTGAGAGGAATAAAATATATCAATTTACCTGCAATTTGTATCTGTGTCTCATGTTTGACCTCTGTTGGTATTCTTGATATATTAAAGTCACGTTAATTCAAACTTTTATTGCAAAATTAACTTTTGTCGATTGGCCTTCGCCTCATATTCTCAGGCATCAAATCGAACCCGAGCCGAGTTGTATGGTTTCAAAGCATCTACGCGGCGTGAGAAGGCGTCATTGAATTACTAGTACCTTGGCTCTGATCACAGCATTCCATTGATATTTATATCTACTACTTGTATCCCCGTCCCCACGCTTCTTCTCATTTATCAATCATATCAATATGAAGTTCTCAACTACTCTTCTACCCTTTGCGGTAGTTTCTACTGCCTTCGTTATTCCTGATGAACAGATAACCAATCAAATCATTGTTGAATCTCAGAAGTCTTCAAAGACATGGCTTGATAGAATTCCAGATATCAAAGACAATCTTTTCTCTCATGCCGAAAAGTCTTTGAAAGATGCAGTCACATTCAGTGAGAATGCCTTGGACAACGCTATCGATACCTTTTCTGAGGCTGGTCAAAAAGCCCAGAATGTCATCGAGTGTCATCACTCAATGTCAAAGTTTGATATATCCGGATGGTTAGATTCTGCCATTTCTACCGTTGAGGATATCGATATTTTCGATCACCCTCACGAGAAGCCTCCACACCACGGAAGCCCTCCTCACCACCCAAAGGAGCCTCATCACGGTCATGGGAAGCCTAACAAGACCGTCTACGAATTGATTGCTAGCAGCAAGTATACAACCAAGCTTGCTAAGCTTATCAACGAATATCCAGATCTTGTTGATGCTTTAAACGGCACAGCAGCAAACTACACCGTATTCGCCCCAACCGATGCGGCGTTTGAGAAGATTCCAGAACATCACAAGAAACCTTCAAAGGAATTGATCAAGGCTGTCCTTGAATATCACGTATCACCGGATTTTTATCCCGCTGGTCGTGTTCTCGTATCGCATACTATTCCAACTGCATTGAAGGAAAGTCATCTTGGTGATGAATCTCAACGACTTCGTGTTGGTTTGGGTCTGAAGGGATTAGCCGTCAACTTCTATAGCAGAATCGTTGCTATCAACATTGTATGTTCCATTATCTTTTCTTATGTCATCATGTACTAACCTGAATTTTCAACAGTTCGGTACAAATGGAGTAATTCACGGTGTCGATTCACTTCTCCTTCCCCCTCCTCCAGCCCTTAAAATCATCGAGCTCCTTCCTGGCGATTTTTCAACTCTCCAACTCGGTCTCGAGAAAAGTGGTCTTTTCGATGCCATTGCTGCATCTCACCACACAGGAGGAACATTATTTGCACCAAACAACTGGGCATTTAAAAAGCTTGGTCCTAGAATCAATGCATTCCTCTTCAGCAACTACGGTCAAAAATATCTTAAGGCTCTTCTCAAATACCACGTTGTTGCAAATCAAACTCTCTACTCTGATGCTTTCTACAAAGCCAAGTCTGATGATAAGAGCATCAACCTTGTTGATAGAATCGATACTGCGGACATTCCCAAGGGACGTTTCCACGTTGATTTACCTACCTTGTTGGAAAACAAGAGTCTGAGTATTGATATTGGTAGATTTGGTGGTTTCATTTCTATCAAGATCAACGGATTCAATAGCGTGAGTGTTCAAGATGGTATTGCGAAAGATGGTGTTATTCATGTTTTGAGCTCCGTTTTGATTCCACCCAAGACTCCAGGCGCACAGATGTGGGCTGGCGAGGAATTGGAGGTGGAGGATTTGATGGAGAGATTGATTCCTTATATGAATGAGGAATTGTAAGAGTGTTAGGGACGAACATGTTGCAATGAACCAGGACACGGAATACGGAACCTGTATAATACTTGGATATTGAAATTTAGAAACAAATAAGAAATAACAGACTTCTCAATCGATATCTGCCTTTTGGTTGTGCAATGCAAGTTCCACCTCTCGTTACATATTCTGTATTTTGGCCCCCAAAGCTTACATGCTGACGTTGATGCTCGCCGTATGTGTCATAACCACAGTCATATGAATAAACTACTCACATACCTAATAATTTGTTCTTGTCAAATGTATCTTATTTTTAAATATACTTATAACGCTGTTCAATCTCCCTCTCATCTTCGTCTCTCATTCCTTCTCCCCTGAAGATTCCTGATCAGTATCTCAATACACTCTGAGTATTCATAGATCCCCCTACCCCTTCATCAACCCCCACTCTCAAACCCTCTCGCTCATCCACTTTCAATCCTACCCCTCGATCGTATACAGCATCTCCTTGCATCAATCTACACGCACAATGAATACAAACGCTACCCAATCCCAACTTCAACCTCAATCCCCATCCCCATCCCCCAATCCTTCTAAAAAAAAAATCAAAACCTCAAACTCACCCCCCTAAACATAACCGAGCATCTTGATGATTTCTGGGAAATCTGGAGAGAGGAGAGAGGAGTTGTTTGGTCGTATGTTTTTTTGTTCTCTTCACCTCTTCACCTTCTTCTTTTCCCTTTCCTTTCTTGTTGCATAATGAGAAGAGGTGTTTTGCATAATGAGAAAGAGAGAAGACGGCAAAAAATAGTAATCACTCAATCTAACACGAAAAATAGAACACAAGCCCCTAGGAAAACAAAAGAAGAAGCAACAGCATTCCTGAAACATATTTTACCGAAGACGGAGGAGAATCCGGAGGGGGAGGCGGAAGGGGTGGATAAATTTGCGATTTTGCTGGCGATGGAGGGTGGTGGGTTTTTCTGAGCTTTTTTTGGTTAATGTTTTTTGGGTGTTTTTGGTTGGGTTTTTTGGGTGATGGGGAGGGAGAAAAGAGGGAATGTGGGAGGAGGGGGTATATTGATTCTACGCGAGAGTTTTGAGAGGAGAAAAAAAAGGGGTGGGGGGGTTGCAACCTGGAAGTCGCTGGGGTAGCTTGTGATTCAATTGTCGATGCTGAAATTCCCGAGTTTCACGAACGCAATAGTATTTATTGCACGATATAGGGTTGGAGAACTTAAAGTTGAGCTTAGAAAATAAACCTTCTCCTTAAGTAAGGATTAGACGAGAGAAACTTCCATCATTTTGGCATAAGGGGAGGAATCGTATCAACTAAGAATTGAAGGAAGGTGTTTGGACTGGTGTCCCGGCTTTGGATTTCTGAAGAGATGATCTCTGGAGTCTGGATAATCCTGACAGCTTCAGGACTTCTCTAAATGATATTCTCATGAACGATCTCGAAATATCTTGATCCTTCCCCTCCAATCTATCTCTCCTCAATTTTTCTATTCCATTATCTTCATCCTTCATCTCTAACTCCCAACTAACATCTCCCAGACCGCCCGAAATGCATAGGTTTCGTCGGTACCAACCGTCCATCCCGAGAGGGTCTCGAAATGGGATATTGTGTCAATCCTGATTATTACGGTAACGGATATGCAACATGGGGAGTAAGCGAGTTCTTGAGGATTTATTGGGGAATGGAAGGTATGATTTTCTGTCTTTTTCCTTCATTTTGATTTCGACCTGTTTCATCCACTGTACAGATAGTGTGTTTAAAAATTGAAAGCTTCTTTCCCTCTTCCATGGCCAATCAGACAACCCCCTCCGGAGAAAGGAAGAAAACGGTAGACTCACTGACACAACCATCTCCTCGAAATAGAAAGACCTCACATCCTGCATCTCGTGGCAAAAATCGATCCGAGAAATAAAGCAAGCGAGAGAATAATAACAAAAGTCGGGGCCCGAAAGGGAGAAGTTCTTGAAAACGTAAGTCTTCTGTAAAAGGAGGGTTGGTGTTTCATAGGAAAAGCGAAAAGACTAATGATTCTGTTATATTGGCAGTTTTATTCGAGAAGAATAGATGAAGGGAAGTTGAGTGACATAAGATGTTGGTATCTGGATAGACCTAAAGTTGGTGGAGAAGGAGAGGGAGAGGGGAATGAATGAGAGTTTTGAAATAAGGGGATAGAAAATATCGAAATTGATATGAAAGGAGATGAACGTGATTTCGATGCTCGAAGACTCAAGATTCGATCACATAAGTAAACATTTACTTAGCGTGTCTTGACGTGATCCTTCATCCTCCAGAGTAGCCGCGCAATGATCATCAGCTTTATTCTCATATATAAACACCCACTGTCCCTTCTTCAAAGCCTTTAAAAACAAAATATTCAACTTTGACCCTCACTCAACTTGACTTAATCATCCAAGTCATTTACCATATCACGAATGACGGCATGATATCAGCAACGGCCGAAGATGCTTTCCATCTTTTTCCAAGATTTCCTCTTGAGCTTCGTCGCAAAATATGGAGATCATTGCTCCCCGGGCCTCGATTGAGCTGCATCTCTCTTATTGGGGGACATTCCATGAGCAATACCACCATTCCTGTTGACCTCCACGTCTGCAAAGAATCACGAGATGAGACTCTGAGATTCTGTAAGCTTTACTTCGCTGCGGGCCCGTCAAACGCCCGTACATACTTCAACGTTAACTACGATGTGCTACACCTTACCACTGAGCCTGCAGATCCACGCCTTTTTACTGAATGCATCTTTCAACGCCCTCGTACTCCACAATCTATTGACTCCCATATATCTACCTACCTGAGACTCTTTAGCATAGCTCATACCGCCATCAAAAACGATATAAAAGTCGTCTTTTTAGAAGATTGTAGGTCTCGGAACGGTGGATACAAAGCTCCTCTCACGCAATGGTATGGGCTGATAGCCGGGTGTTCTGGTTCGAAAGATTTCCATTCTCACCAAATCTTTTGCCCTCCGAGAGAAATTACAATTGCTGTGAATCGAACACAAAAAAATATGACATGAAATCAGAACTAGAACTCTCTGACGGGGAGTCGAACCCCGGTCTCCCGCGCTATGCCAGATGATGACAAGCGGAAATCATGACCGTTAGACCATCAAAGATGTTTGATTTTTATTGAATGTTGAAGGAACGGCACAAAATACTAATTATATATCAATGTGAAACCACCATGGCCCGTGCACGACTTTGCTGGTTGTTTGTTTACAAGCTGCTTTCTTCTCAACACACACGGCTTGCTGCTATGCAATGAAATAAATATCTCAAGACTCAAAGTTGAAGAAAGATAATACAAAACTTCTCTCGTTTCTCAAAATCATAAGCCACATAAACAATATCTATTTACCGCGCAAAAGGGTGTTGTGGCGACTCAGACCAAGTCTTTCCACCGCTTTTCGATAACGACAAAGTACCCCTCCATAGGTCCAAACTATCTCCTGCGCAACCACAGACTTTATTAGGCGTCACCAATCTTTGGGATTTCTCCAATTGACTTCTTAATCTTTGACTTCTTCACTCAATCTCGCATTCTCCGACTCAGCTCTCACAGCTATGTCATCCAGACTTCCAAGCGGCGGCGCACCTCGTCTTTCCACTGCTCCCAGTAGTAGTACCAAACCTCGACAGCTGGTAAGACTTCTCAAGCCCCTCTACACACTCCAAAATTTGATTTTCACTTTGACCCTCTATCATTCAATGCTTTCGTCGCCAATTTAAAACACTGCGTTCAACAATACTAACTAACAAATTCAGTCTCATCTACACGCACAACTCGCACAACTCTCTGCCAACCTCGGTGATCTTGAGAATCTTCTACGGAATACTAGTATTCAAGCTGAGTCTATTCGAGGCTTGGGTGCTTTTCATGGAGGATTGTAAGTTCATTGTTTCATTTCTCATATTCTCCAAACCCGAGATTTAGAGAAAGGATATGTCTAACTATTTCCCTAATAGATTCATGGCCGCAAGCAAAGTTTTAGGAGAAGAGACGATCGCGGGAAGTGCACAGCAGCAGCAACAACAGGGACAGGGACAATCACAAGGACACAGCAATCGGACAGTAGAGCGTAAAGATGATTCCGACTCGGAGACTTGAACGTACGTTTTGACTACGAATAGTCTAGGAGACAGGAAGCATGTGGATCCGGGCATGAGAGATCAAAATATCAAACCCGCGCTCACAGCAGGCTATCGAAAGTCCAATCTCGGCATGGCCATAAACTGCCGTCCCAGTCAAGACTGCGATTACCACTAGAGCATGCATATTTTAACCTCTATCGCTTCACGGTTTCAAATAATCTAGACCACGACAGATTGAGATAAGGTTGCTTTCTCTCAAGTTATTACTACTTATACTCCTGCATGTCTTGCTCCGACAAAGAAACATAGAACCAAAAGCAGAAGATGAATCGCCCTCTGATGGGCTTGAGCCACCAACTTCTGTACTAAACAAAGTTCGAGAAGATATGAACGAATTGACCGTTTATCGATATTAATGGGTAAATTATTTAATGGGGGCGATAGAATCTCAAAATTGAAGCGACACCGTTTACCTCTCCCTACTCTCATTCCCCTAACAGTCATCCTCCGCCTATACAACCGACAGCTCAGCGAATTCCTTAACATAATGATTTCTTGAAAAGTTGGTCTGCTCGATCATGGAGTTGTCGATGATCAAACCAAAAGCACAAAAAGCAAAAGACAATCTCCCTCGCGTGGGGTCGAACCACGAACCTCTCGATTTATCTGTAAGAATGAATTGCTTCTCTTAACAGTCGAACGCGCTAGCCAATTGCGCCACGAGGGATGTTTGATGCTAAGCGAGTAACATATTCCTTTAGATAAATGCAGAATCTCACCAAGGCCCACACCAATCCACCAGAAGGTGGGGGACGACATGCAATGAAGACAATCCACAGTTATCCATGTTTGATATGGGAATGAGCGTTCGAATGATACTTGTGGAAAAAAATGTCCGAGTAGAATACCAAGATTCATTGGCAAGAATATGTTCTGCGGTACCAGGTATTTATGGGTCTGCAATACTACGTATACAGTGCTGTCACTCTTATATCGATGGATGAAGGGACAATTGATGGGTCTTTGCTAGTCTATATCGACCCCTAATGATTAGGAGTCTTATTTGCAAAGCATTCCTTCTTTCAGGCTGATAATCCCACCTTGTCTTCAATATTGAGGGTTTGCATTTGTATTGATAGTGATAGAGAGCGAAAGAGTCATCCAGTTGATGCTGCGGGTGATTGGGATCCAATTCTTAGTCGAAAGCTTCTTGCTCACCTTGAGATTGGAATCAAGATCTGTGGTATACCGTTATGAAAATTGCCAAGAGATAATTGTGATTCTTTTCCACTGACAGCATCTTGACTTGCAATGCAAATGGCCAATAAAGCCTGATAATGAAATTGTGCCATTGTAACATTATCAATTTCAACTTTCCACATAGACGGGACAAAGTGCTCTGCTTTGGACAAGGGTCATTTGGAGAATTTAGTCTCACACTGCTTTACTTACTTCTGTGTCATTATCCTAATCAACTTCTTTCCAATGAACCATAAACATGACTTTCAATAACTGTTCTTTTGCCAGGCTCGAAGTGCAGAGATGCGTTGAACACAACCATGATAAAAATGCAAAAGACCCGTAGCTTAACCATTATCTCGCCATATCTGATGTAAGAAATAGCAGCCTGCTTGTCTCAAGATATACCAAACAAGGATCACATAGCAGGACCTCCTGATTGTATCCCACCAGATCAGTAAATTGATAAATATCGAAAGATCAAGACGATCCTATCCTAGCCTTCTATCTCGCATGATACCATCACAATATCTGGATTCAACTCAGAAAGGCGATTAAACCCTTCTCTTCTCAATGGCTCATTAATCAGCTATCATAGACTTACGTATGATATCGCTCTCAACTTCATCGCCCTCAACTTCATCGCCCTCAACTGTATAGCTCATCCGGAGTCTCCAAGAAAGAGCTTCCGGGGATTCAGCTATGTAATAACGCCATATCTATCCCCTTAGATGACCTCTATTGGACCATGCTTGAATCACTTGGGGTGATTTTATTTGGCTTATATGGGTTTTAGTAGATATGAAGTGATAATTTCCAATAAGATATCCTAAAAATTAATATATCGTCCAATGAAACTAGAAGAATGTTAAGAAAGTCTAAACTACAACTTACAATGAGGTAAAATATGAACACAGAAGTATTGACTGACTCAATCCTCCACAATGGAAGGTGCATCCAAGTCAATTACAGTAGAACCTGGTTATACCGATATTGGATATACTGATTTTTTTGGACGAATTTGTCGAATTTTGGGTGATTATATCGATATTCCTTTATATATTGTATATTGATAAACTTTTAGTTTATATTGGTATAATAAGGTTTATTTTGGTGGTAAAATTGCTCGGCAAAGTTTGAAATATTATAATCATATAATTATTTTAAGAAAATTCAAAGCCTTATAGGAAAATGTAATACAATTCGGTTATGTTTGGAGCTAAATTAGTTATATGTATATCTAGATATTAATAATCTGGATATACTGATATTCATAGATCGATTTTTTATGATTGGTATAACTAGGTTCTATTGTATTTATTATATTTTATTTATGATCAAAATATTCGGCAAAATAAAGGAGAATGAATACCGGTACTGATTCTTTACCCCTCTCCGCCCGCCCCCACTTATAAGTCCTCCACCCACCACCCCACCCTACACCCCACCCTACTTTTTTATCTCCACCTTTCTTTTTTTTTTTTCAAAAACATTTTCTCCCCACAATGACCATACGATCAAAAAAAATCCTCCACAGAACAAAAAGTTTCCAAAAGAGAATATAAGTCAAGGTAGTCCTCAACTCGCAGAATGCGGCTTCTGTGGATCGAACACAGTGCCTCCAGATAAACAGATGGATCTGTTGGGGATCTGAAGTGGACTTCAGTCTGGCGCTCTCCCAAGTGAGCTAAAGCCGCTTGAGTTTGTGTTATTTGTTGGGATTGTGGCCAAAGTGGGGAAATATATATCAGCCATAAATTAGACGAGATGCGTGAGATGAATGGGAAGGGAAGGGGGTTATTATTGTTGGGAGGGTATGTAGATGCATTTATATCTATTGATTTAATGGGAATCTTTGTGAAATATAAATTGCTAGCTGTTTCTTATCTACGAATAAAAGTATGTACATTCGGTCTATCTATTTCTCTTCTTGTCTCTTGTATCTGATGCAAATTTCCCGCATCTACATTGCCTGGCCAATCATACCCGTTGTTGGATCTTCTCTCTGAGCTGTTACTTTCTCCCATTTGAATATCAAGGGCGAAATACCAGAAACAGGTCTCGAAGGGATCTGCTCCTGCTCAATTGGGGAGACAACATATCTATCCTCAGTATCTCTATCCCCAATTGACCTTGTCCCTTCTCCTCTAAACAATTCTCCGTCCTCCTGATCCAAGCCCCGCAAAACCGCATCATCCGTACCATTCCCCAGCGGGGTCGAATATCCAGTTTCGGGGGTTTCACCACTGAGATTAATTTCACTTTTTCCAGCCACATCATTGGTGTCATGCTCAAGACCAGGTACAACACCCCTTTTCCACGCTTCAAATGTATCTCTCCTGACTCGTTTCTCATGTACAACGCGTTGTAAATCTCCTACTTTATCTAATTTTAGTTCGTAGCCGCCAATGAAAGCGGGGCGGTCGGGATGGTGTTTAGGAGATTTGCGTTTGCTACGGCCGGCGAAACAGAAGATGGCGAGGAGAAAGAGGATGAGAATGGCGGCGCCGCCGACAGCTGCACCGATGTAAGCCCCCAAGTGATTGGATGAAGAGTTGGATTTGGGGTGGATTGGCGTGGTGGATGCAAGAGAAGCGGAAGATTGTGTGAATTGTGTAGATTGAGTGGATTGTGCTGATGGGGAGGATAATGTTTCTAAAGTGGTGGGGATTATGTATGACGGTGCAAGAGTTGGAGTTGTCGTTAATAATGTAGGTGAGATATCTGAAGGTATTGTAGAAGAAGGGATGACGTTTATAGTGCTCGATGGCGCCGTAGAATCTATAGGAAAGCCATATAGGACGGAAGCAGATGAAGTGACGGACATATGGTCAGTTGTTGGTTGAGCTGAAGATGAAGTAGGAACTTGAATGACCGGATCTACGTACGGAATGGTTGTTGTTGAGAAGGTAGTAAGGACGAGGACATCAGGGTTTGGGAACGAGTATAATGGTGGTTGAGTTGCCGAAATCACAGTGGGAGTGAAGGTATCACCAGTCGACAGTGGAGTAGGAGCAGTACCTGCCGGAATGACATAATTAGGAGGCACAGATGCTAAGATACCAGCCGCGTCCGACACCGCGTCGTTGACCTGCGAAGAATAGTTCGGAGTCGTCATACTGTATGAGGTTGTGGTATTGTATGAAACTGTAAGATTCTTAGATCGGAAGCCATAAGTTACCATGGTTTCCGCTAATGGTAGAAACAAAAGCCATTTTGACTATACTCGATCGACTTTATCAAAGAACTCGATCTTGAAGTTGGACCTGTGTGAATGGGTGAAGACAAAGCAAAATGATTATCTGATTCACGACTTATTTTTGGGATCATGTGAAGAACAAAGAAGGTGAATCTTGACTAGCTATGGTGAAGACGATACATTATCGTTAGTGTTCGGAGTTATAAGATTGACAGATGTTCGCCTTTTCAACAGACAATATGCATATCGCATGGAGGTTTCCTAGTCGTTATATGAAGGTCGTATTCTACAACTGATAATGTGTATCAGAGGATTACCGAATTCATGATCATGATCAAAGATGCAGGCACAAGTTCTGATTCATCGGAGTATTTTTGGAAGTTGTTGTGTACGGTAAGGTGTGACCTATGAATGACAAATACAATACTTGTATTGGTGTGAATTCCTGAGGCTAACCACCTGGCACCGGGTTGATGAATGTAGGCTCAAGATGATGTTGAAACGGTAAAGAGATGTCACAATGGAAATAGAGTGAATTGGTCTCCTTTGAGAGATGAATCCTTAGTAATTATGCCATAGATAAGGCAAACAGAAGATGCTGCATCGGATCTTATTTACCCTATCAAGTCCACATCGCCTATGATACCTTTTATCCATAGGACAAATTAGAAAATAAGAGAAACAAAATCGGTGAGTTGATGAAATAAAGTCTTAGTAGAGGCTTCCCTACACACCAACAACATTAAACTCCTCCTTTCTTGGGACAACCTGATAACTACCAGATGTATGATTTAGAAGGGATTCACTTGAGATGTTAAGATAAGCTTCATAAAGATGAATGACTAATGTTTGAATCTTGTGTGTTTGTACATCGATCTGAAAGGCATTGAGCAAACTGATGTAAAACAGTCGAGTTGCCTATTAGGGTATATATCAAGAAGGATAAGAGGGAGATGATCTCCCAAGTGACTGGGGTCCCACGTTTCTGATACTGTGCGACCTTCCCCCATTTACATCCAATGGTCAAATAGAATGGCATATCTTCACTTATCTCATCTCGACATGACCATTTGGCAGCTATGTTATCAGCGGAACAAAGGGAAGGGTGCAAGCGTTGTCGCGAATCGAATGAGAGGCCAAGATATAATCAATCAGCCTTTCCAGGAAAGCAAAATACCTTGTCGGTCTTGATTAGATTGTGCAGGATGGTATCATCTGTAGACCCGATGTTGAAACCAACACGAGATGGATAAGGCGTGATGCAGATGAGATTAGGGTTGTAGTTATATAAGATGCCGTGTGCCCGCATCTCATACTGAAAAGAATGTATCATATTTCATGATCGAGTTTGTGTAATGAACAATTTTTCAACTGGATTTTGTGAGGAATTTTGAATCAATGAAGGTCACATGATAAATAAATATTAAGGAACTTTCGCCATCCACCATCGTCTCTTCGAGCAAACACAAACACAAGACTACATCGTCATCACACACATATACATACAACACGAACATCTTACATATTACATCTGCAACTACCGTAAATAAATACCGCAAATTATCGACTTATCACATTGTCAAGGCAAATAACTCGATCTTCCATCGGACCTTCGCGCGCTCCCAAGAAAGAACTTGATCTTCGCAACGAATAAACCCAATGTGGTACGGAAATCAATAATCAAACGGCGAATCCTCCTCTCAACATCGATCCTTCTTCGATTTATCCAGCGGCCAGCCTCCCGGAACTTTCAAAGCTAGTTTGAAGCATATGGTGGATATCGAATCATTTCCTACTTGAGATTATACATCATACCCGCGAGAGCAGCAGTTCGAATGAAATTACTTTGCATTATTGAACCCCCACGCATGTTCGCAACTTCTTCCAATAGTTATGCCAGTTTCGCATGCTTTCTCAGCCATTTCGAAATCCTCTAATCCTCTTCCTACGGTATGAGGGTGCCCAGTATCCTTCGAGGGTTTCGCTCATCTTTGCTCCCGCATATGCATTTCCAAATTCCAATGCAGAGCACATGTGAAATTCCATGAACGTGCAGAAAAAGATCCTTGATGGCTGGCCTGTTCTGCTCACTTCACCACTTTGGACTTTTTCAAGGTTCCTCCACGCAAGAATATACTGTACTAATCACTAGGCACTCCGCACAGTCGTTTCGCTAATTTGACACTGGAGTCTGAAAGTACAGTAGGTTACCAATAGTTACTTCCTAGGATTGATGCGGAGAATGAACAACACTATCATTTCAGTACAAGTCTCAAGTATATTTACGACTCTGCTTGCGATCAATACACCGCAATCGCTCCGAATTCGGTGGGTCTAGCACGCGGGAATCCTGGTGTCTGTCTCAAAGGAGGACAAAAAATAGAAAAGTAGTAACTGGAACGCCCAACAACCCGATGATGGATCTCCTTCACATGCAAAACAGCTGCAAATGAGTGGACGTTCCATCTCACATCGATCCCCAAAATGGGGGAATGGCAAAGTCCACTTTAACTTATCTACGAAGGGCTACAGAGTATACTAAATCCTAACAAACGGTCAGTGAAATGTCGCGTGCAAACCACACGGCAAGAAGTAAGGTATATTTTCGCATTTTAATTCTTCCGTTGATAGTATTTGTAGTCAGTCTAGTAGTTTCAAGGTGGCCCATGAAGAGCTGGACAGCTGAATCAAGAAATTGCGCTGCAGCCGCGACACCCGGATTTTAACCCGAGCTCAAATCTCTTTGAGCAGGTAGTTCTGGATACCTTCGGTAATGTTACAGTACAATCAATCTCCATACTACAGTCAACAGATCTATACAAACTTCCATTCAGCGTGTCTTGCAATCTGCATTTTAAAAATACTTCGAAACTACGGCTACGTCCGTTCACGATTCATGAAACGGAAAATACCAAACAGTTACGCCGAACCCAGATATCAAGGGTCCTTTGATCTAGATTGCATGAGGCTCTTCTTGTTAGGATTTCCCGGTTCATCATTCCATATGCACGAGAGCCGTTAAAGCATGTCCATATATGATGGGTTTCGGCCGATGGTCTACAAACAAACTAATAATCAAGATTATTGAAACTCGCAACTTCATCTTGACATTTGGGCTTAAGGATGTACTGTAGCATAAGAAATGGGTCCATTTCGGGCATTTCCGTTTTATTTTACTATGAATTGAGTTGTCGGGAGCTTTCGGAATTTCAAATCGGTCTGTTAGCTATACATAGTTAGTCTTATTACTGCAATCCCGCCCCGGAAATATGATTCTGGGAAGGAAAATGTGCATCCAATTAAGTGCTAACGGTAAGATCCATCAACCAACGAGTAACGACTACATACTTCCCTCAAGAGTCGCAACAACCAATCACTCCTCACGAAACACTTCAGATGAACGAGCCTGAAATTGTTAAGGGCGATTTGGAGAAATCCATCGGTCCGAGTCTCGATATATGTGACGAATGAAGGTACGTGATGTCAAATAGAAGTAATCTTACTTAGCTTTGTTGCCAGTTATGAATGCCACTTTGATAGTGGTGAAATGTCACATCGCCCTTAAAGTCGCTGCATATCTAGAAACATGATCAACCATCATGGATGGGCATGAAGCTTCAGGCTGAATGAAGTCTGTGTGCATCGATTAAGATCTGTTTATGGAGGGGAGGTCTCACCCCACTAAGCCCCCCCAATACCATACCATACCATACTCCTCTCCTCGACACACAAGGACCCCACGAAAACGCGGGAGAGAGGCCGCTTTCGCAGCCAGATGGAGACTATTGACATCAGTAGTGTATAGTACTCGTTGCGCATACTAGGGTACTGACGTCAAATTCAACTGGCAACATTAAATCTACTTCACGATGAACAAATTACTTTCTATACAGAGGATAGGGGATAAATCAAATATGCAGTTGATCTCACAGTGCTTTAACGATGATCTGGTTCTCAAGAAGAAATGATGCCGATGGTCGAGAACAAGTCCATTGTACATCTGTTATCACGTACGCGCAACTCAGGAACTAATGAGACGGACCAGCTTGTGGCCATCTTGGACTGCATACCTTCTTTCAACGTCCGACTTGTAGACCTAATCCATTCAAATCGTCGGCTTTCTGCTGTGATCTAAGTTGCGCCATACCCAACTATACGGAGTATGCCACGCGAGATTCGAGCCATTTGAAATAAGGTACATTGTTCTACATGCTTTTCGTAGTTAGGCTCGTTGTACTTGCATGTTATATTGCATGTATATGCACCGAAACAATTGACCTTGGTTTTTGGTCGTCTGTGCAGAAAGATGTCGAGCTTTATAAGTTATAGACAAGGGTTTATGGAGTAGAGGAGTAGGGAGGTTGGTGGGTGTGGATATGGCTCATACACCAACCACATAATGGTCAAACCGGATGAAATATTAATTCATACTAACACAGCATTGCCGTATACCACACACACCAGATTAACTATGTAATTCTCAGGCGTATGAATAGAGTTGTTTTTTTAATTTAATTCTCGTCACTCTTGAGCCTTGTGAACAAAAACTTTAAATAATTAAAACTTCCCCCATCTTACCACTCCTGCTCTTCCTCTTGGATCAAATTCTTTCTCTCCATACTGTCACCTCCTCCTCCGCCTCCTCCTTCATTGAAACAGGATCCCCGTCCTCTCTCTCCAAGTACCTTGGGGATCTTCAGACCCTGACGTTGTCTTTCACGTCGAGTCTCCATTTCATAGTCGGAATCCCACTTTCGTGAAGTCGCACTTCCCAAATCAGATTTTATGTCCGATGTCAACTTAGACGAGGACCACGAGGATTAAAGTTGTCAGGCAGGATGTTCTTGCCCAATAACAGTCAATGCAATGGTATCCCAGCAAAGGTGTAGAACCCTGGGACTAAATATATATGAGACTATAACCGAAAAGGATGTGGAATACGATGCTAGTCACCAATTTTGATACTCAATTTGGTGTAATTACCAATTAAACTGTATGATTGTCTAAACGCATAATTGATGGGATCAGCTTAAGGAAGTCCTGGGGAAGCACATGAATCTAATCACACTGGCGATGTCTGTCGAACAAGAAACGTTTCTTTCCTTCATGGAGGGATACGAATAAATACAATAGTAAAGTACCAGTACTGTTGCCAGCCGTGTGGCTTTGATATAGTTCATTCCCGGCTGCCTTCTTCCAAATCACACCGAGGTAGCCTCCGTTGTCGTCTCGATGTCTAGTTAACTTTCATACTTTCAGTTACACCCCCCACTTCGACTACCCATGGTGTCGCGATTCACCCACATAATTTTCAGCCATGCTGCGCGGGACACATTACAGGGTAAAGTCAAGCTTCAAACCCTCGCCTCTCAGCCATTCGATGCTCTTGGAATAGGACCGTCCGGCGTCAGCATACCGGATATGTTCCATGGCCAGGAAATCTAAGATAGGTAGGTTGACGCCATGTTTTCAATGACATTACCGATCTACGTGGAATGCGCACTTTTATCCCTTTCCTTTTCCCGGGCAGAAACAGCCCTGTAATCTTTGTAGGCTTGGTAACCTTACTCTACTTATGGTCAAATTTTATATTGGTGTGATCCGGTCCGCCTTGCGTTGAACATGGAGGGGACAAGTTGGAGCTTGGCAATAACGAGAATACTTTTTTGGCTATAGCTATTTGCTGCAAGAGCGTTTTTTTAGTAGTTGTTACGGTGCAGATTGATGGAAGGTATCTTGCATGATTTGAGGCCCGAACAAGTATCGAGGAAGGGAAGCGAGTATTATAGAAGGGGGGCAAGACTTACGTCAAATTGTTATGGAAATTTGCGGATTACATCGGCGATACAAAAAGCCAGAATCTTACCCAAGTAACCAAGCTACTTGTAACTTCATGCAGCAATCAATTGTTGTCTTTGTCTGGCAATCACAAAGCAGCAAAGTACAAGGTATCTCAGGATCCCTAGCTATTGCATCGCAGTACATTACAGCATACGGCATACTTCGTACAGTAGGTAGTAAAGGCTTTTTTAGATGATCCTTGAATCCTATTTCAACCCTCAATGTGGGGGAGAAATTGAATCGAAAGTGTCTCCGCTCTTTCTGTCTCGTGAGTCGTGACCAAATAGAGGCAAGTTTTGAAGATTGAGGGTATTGTGATGTACCCACAAACTAAAACCCCTCAACGACCCTTTGCCCACTTTCTTCGTGGAATACGAAGTATCTTATATTATTGAGAGAAGATCAATACGTGGAGAGCATTATGCTCTTGTCATGATGGAGTAGGCGACTTATTGTTGTTAACCATGGATCGTGATTCGTGAAGGACATGTCATTTTCTTTGTACTTGCAGAGGGGATCCCTTGGGAAGAATGAACCTTATTCATGATTCTGGAAGGTTAGCCTTTTAGATCTAAATGCACTTTGTCTTCCACCAACGCGGCAGCCAGCCGCTACCATTTTCCTTGTTAACGATTGACACTAGATTCGAAGTTGCATTGTGAACCGTGAATCGTGAATTGTGATTCGTGCTCTATTGAAGTAGGCGAATTCATCTGGAGCCAATGGAGGCTGTGGAATATCAACAGCCAGGAGAGCTAATGTATGGATCAATGTGATACTGGCCAACTTATAAGTTAGTTATAACTCCACGTTTGGGTGCCTTTAATTCGGTACCATCTACTCCGTACAATTTATATTGTATCGACTGCGAGAACCTACACCTACCTCATTGGCAAGTGGTATGTATGTATACAGTAGACATGCATGTAGACTGTACTTGATGAATACCAAAATTTGAGCAAGAATATCTAGCACACTGTCTGTGAATGTGAACTGTCCAACAGAGCTACATACTTCGAAACCAAACATTTGATAATCATTCGTATGTACAGAGAGAGTAGTTGAACACCATTTGGTCTCTCTCTCTCCAGTTCATTCATCCATGGACCATGATATATTGTCATCTATTAATCCATAATTCATCCATATCTCACATCCAACCGTTCCATCCATCCATCCATCCATCCATCTTTTGCAAGTATACAATAGTATATCCACAAAGAAGCAAGCATATTAGGTCTTTGCTCGCTCGGTACGACCACCTACTGTACATTTTTTATTTAGTGGGTGGAGGGAGTAATTTAGTTCTACTCCACTGACCCTCCCCTCCACCATCCAAACGCATACAAGAATGAATTTTAATACACCCGGATCATACTACGATACAGACAGTCCTTTTTCATATGGAACTACAGAACCTGGGATATCCATTTACAATAATAGAATAGAATACAATACAATATCATCCCATGTCATCCCATCCCATCCCATCCCATCTCATCTCATATGATTAGTGTCGGTTGTTATTATTACTTACTTTGCTGCTGCATCTTCTTCTCGTCTCAAATTCAAATCTTAAATCCAATATTGTTTGACGAACTCGAAACGCAAGAAACTTCGAGTCAGGGCGAAAGAGAAATAGAGAAATTAGAGCAAAAGTACTCAACGGACAGACATACAGACCAAAGAGACAGAGAGAGAGGGTGTGTGGAATGCACCACTGGTTAAAAATTATTAAAAAAAGACTAGAGAAAGAGAAAGAAAGTCTCTTTGATTGAAGGTTGAAGAAAAGAAATCGGAAACCCTTTTTTATTAACCACCTCTTTTTTTGACACTACTGTGGCTCACACACACAGTCACACAGTCACACAATCACACACACTCACACACTCACACTCACACTCACACTCATACACAAATACAAATCACACTATCTAATATTCCAACCAACATACATACATACATACAACCCACTACCCACCACTCACTATCCACTACCATAACCATTCACATTCACATCCACATTCACATTTTACAAATTTACCGACCGTCCGACTTTATTTTAAGACTCTTATTATATACGGAGTACTTACATCTATCTATCTATACGCTATACATACACATACACATATACACATATACGTTTCAAAGTATAAAATCAGAGTATCCATTCAAACTCTTATCTCATCACGGACCAAGGCATTGGAATCTGGCGGATACCGACCTGAAAAGAAGAACAAGAAGAACAATACTCAAGTACACCCTCGGCCAAGATCTCCGAAATTTGCGACACCATTTCCATCTGACTCGCTGCATTTGGGATTAAGAGAGAGAGAGAGAGAGAGAGAGAGAAAAAAAAAAAAAAAAAAAAAAGATTGCGAATCTAAGATTGCATATTTGAAAATAACTCTATATTTGTTCAACCATCGCCCAATCGTCGCAAATTCGGAGAGTTTAAGTTTGTTCAAAAGGAATTGTTCGATAAAACAACCCCTCCCAAGAAGAACAATAACACAAATTTTATTCGATCAAAATAATAGCCATAAGCCCATTTCTGCGGAATCATCCTGGCATTGGATTCGGTTGCGGGATTCACTGTTACATTGGGTGAGGACCGTCCGACAAGGAGGTGTGTCGCTCCAACAAAAATGCCTGGAACGGCACAATACCTGGAGCGTGGGGGGTATCTACAAAGATTCCGCGACTCACCTGAAGACTGGCATACAAGTGGAGACTCTCAATTAGATAATAGTACATCATCAGAATCGATAGGGACACAGCACGATTACAGATTTCCTCGAAGGCCTGACAATCAATCTACTCGCCCGATATCTGCGAATCAATCGACGGATACCGATAATAATCTTAACGACCAAACAAAGAGCTCCAGCGCGAGCGCAAAAGCTCAGGAAGACAAACTGGATCGCCCAGCGTCAAGCCGTGCGCGCGATGATTTGCTTGGTGAGAGTTTCTTTCCAACCTGGAAAGATGGCTCTGCCGGCGAGGAGCTCGATAATACGGATGAGATGCAAAAGAAAGATCCCTTGGCAACACAGATTTGGAAGCTATACAGTAAAACAAAAAAGACTCTGCCAAACCAGGAGCGATTGGAGAACTTGACATGGCGCATGATGGCAATGAATCTGCGAAAGCGCAAGCAGGAGGAAGAAAATGCTCGGTATGAAGTCGACGAATCCTTATCATTTGGGAAGGGAGATCTAACAGTATTTCAACAGATTGTCTCAACAGAACCAGGCTTCGTCTGGACCAAGTGGAATTGCTCAGCTGAGAAAATCCACAGATCAAAATAGTGTAGATACTTCGGATGCCATGAATTTGGACGATTATATCCTTTCCGACAGTATATCCACACCAACAGGAATCGCCACGTCGCCTTCCCCGGAACTTACGAGAAAAGAGATTGACAGGTCGTCGAACTCTGTAGCTTCGGCGATTCCTATCAAAATGCGGAAAGAATCGACACAACAGTTTTCGGTCCCACAATCTGTCCCAGTTCCTCATCACGCCCCTCGAAGTAACGGAGAATTTAATTATGTGCAGAGACATGTGAGGAAAACCAGTATTGATGAGCGACGTGTGAGTTTTTACACTTCCTGTGGTTCTAAATTTAAATCACATCTTAAGCGCCATCAGGGTTGGAGACTGACAAAACTAACAGACCCGCAAACGACCGGCCGATTTCTCGCCCCAAGTCAACAGCATAATGATTCCAAATGACCCAGATGATCTCCAAGAATATTCTCTAAATCATACTCACCCACCATTTAACCACGGAGTGCCAGGTGTACCCTTCCAACTAGATACTTTCAACGTGGATAATGATCCGATCATCACCTCAGCGGGTCCATTCCAACAAAACTTTAACTTCTCTCCCTCGCATTCACCCCTTGTTTCCCATGGACCATTCTCTTCAATGTACAACAATACTTCGATGCCATCTTCCTCCTTGAACTCGAACGATTATTATTCCCCTCCGGGAAGTGCTTATCCTTCTGCAGTCTCTACTCCTCAACCCATTCCAGAGGGACAGGAGATGTATTTTCCACATGGAATGAATATGCGACACCAACGCTCACACACTTTCAATCAAGGCCCTTCCAGTCTCTCCAATTCTATGGCACCTCAATATATGTACAACGGCAACGGAGGATCTATGTTCACTGCAGTGACAACCTCCGGCCCCACGAATAACTCTTATGCCTCCGCTGGTGGATTTGACATGTCACAACACATAGATCCATCCCAGGTCTTCCAACCCGATCATCCGGTCCGATCTCCTGGTGTCCAGATTGGCCACGAAAATATGTTCTCATTTGGAGGCGATTCCGATAACGAGGATGATGAAAGTCAAGCTTTTGCTGATCGAACACTCATGTTACAGCATGATTTTGCCCAATCGCCTTTGGATGACCAGAACATGGATATGCATGGAAGTGGGAGCTTGCAGTGGGATGCTAGTTTGTCAGGGCAATTCAATACTCAGGCAGCACGATATCCAGGAGGGCCACCAAGAAAACAAGTCACTATTGGAGGAACAGAAATGGTCTCGTCACCATTAGAGTGGGATGGATCTGGTGGCTCCCTAGGGAGAAATCACGGCTCTGCTCAATCTGTTTCCGATAACCGTTCAAGAAATGACAGAAGACAAAAGATTCCTCGAACTGCCTCGACACCAAATGCTGTACTTCTTCGCCAGAATAGCATGTTTGAGAACTCAGGACCATCTGCATCAAATTCACCACCAGATGCCAATAATATGTCGGGATTTTCATCAGTAGCACCCAGCAGACCGGGATCTCCTGGTGGATCTAAGCATGGTTCGACTACCAATCTAGCAGCAGCTGGTCAAGGTGACAATGGGGTCCCAACAACTTGTACGAATTGCTTTACACAAACAACACCCCTCTGGAGACGGAATCCCGAAGGCCACCCACTTTGCAATGCTTGCGGTCTCTTCCTCAAGCTCCACGGTGTTGTACGTCCTTTGTCCCTGAAAACTGATGTCATCAAGAAGCGAAATAGGGGATCTGGCACTACACTTCCTATTGGTAACTCGGGTGGTGCTTCGACGAGAGCCTCTAAGAAAATAGGCACAATGAGCAGCGGACCCAATACTAGAAAGAATTCAATAGTTGTAGCAACAAGCATGGCCAGCACAGCCCCGCAAACTCAAGTAACAACACCTACTAGCAGCCATGGAAGAAATGCAAATGAGAGCGCCAGCCCTCCTTCAATCGCGGGTTCATTAGGAAATGGGGGAAGTACTGCAGGCAGTACTCCAACTTCCTATCACGGTTCTGCGGGCTCTTCTTCGGGTACAATAGGGATCAGTGGAGGTAAAGGCGTGGTACCTATAGCAGCTGCTCCACCGAAAGCAACACCCGGCCCCGGTGCAGCATCTAGCATGCCTCGATCAAGCGTGGTACTTAAGCGACAAAGGAGACATAGCAAGAGTGTTAGTGCAATCGAGACTATGGATATTGATTCGCCTGAAACTTCTACTGGTGGCAATGAGGCTGCAAAGTCTATTGGTATGGGATTGATGGGCTCTAATGGATCTATGGGCCTAGGAAATGGATTCGTTATGCCAGGAAGACCAGTGATGGGACAAGGAGGTTCTGGAATGCAAATAGGTATGGGAGGTTCACAACATGGAATGACTATGAATAGTCAAAATGGACCTAATGGCTCCGGTGCTGGTCCTCAAGAATGGGAATGGCTAACGATGAGTCTTTGATCGAGCCTTTTTGTCGTTCTCTTTACCTGTGACGTCACCGGGCGTTATTTCCTTCCTATGATCTTTTCTGGGGTTGGCGGCTACAATTGGTTGTTCCTTGGAGTTACTTATACTCGGCCTTTTATGATACCAGCGAGGAATTCGCGATTTACATTTTAAGATATAAATGATACGATGATGATGCCTTTTCTTTCTTAATGGATCGAATCAATCCAATGCATCCCAGGCTCTACCCCACGTAGGGACGGGAGATTCGGGAGGGTCTGTTGAAACTTACTTTAATACCTTCTTCTCTTTTTAGCATCAAAGACCTTTCATATCATGTTACTTTTCCTTCTATTCTACCCACTCATTCCAACCTCTAGCTCTTTTACTAGGGCCAATTGAAATGAGAATTTGATCATATGAATTCGATTCTGCCTCTTTTGCATTGTGTTTGAAAGATTTTGAGTGTTGAGAGATCTTTGGCCATGGTGTTTGCGTTTGTATGCAAGTTTCTTTGCAGCCGAGACAAATGATGGGTACGAATTCTACTGGGTTGATTGACGCATGGATGAATATGTTGGGGGTTGGCCTTGGCTTGGTTCGAATTTGCTCCTATTTTTACTTTTCTTTTTCTTTTTTGGGCCTTTTTTGGAGCAGCGCATCAAGGGTTCGAGGGGCTTCTTAATGACATGATTTTGATATCCGGATAGACGGGTTGTTATGGGGTCTTTTGTTTCGGAGGGGCATGGAGAGATGAAGTGAAGATGATGAGTTTTGCATGTGTTTGTTTGGGGTGAAGAGAAGAGAGAGGGAAAGAGGGCGTGCTGTGTGTGCTGGGATGGGTTGGGGGTTGAATGGACTGGAGGGATTGAAGGAGTGGGTCGATGGATTTGGATTTGGATTCGCTGGTTGGGTGAAGATGGTTGGGTGAAGATGGAATGGGATGGGCTGGAAGTGGGGATATAGTAGAGAAGTGCACGGAGCGAGGGAAGAGAAGAGAAGAGAAGAGAAGAGAAGAGAAGAGAAGAGAGGAGAAGAGGAGAGGAGAGGAGAGGAGAGGAGAGGAGACAGAGCTGAGGTAGCGAGATAGTAATAGTTGGAGAATAATATGATGTTAATTCATTTGATTGATTTGTTTTAGAGCCTGCGTGAAAATTATTATGCTGAGGTTTTTGATAGAATGATTTTTGTATATATGATAGGAAGGGGGGGGGGTTTGGTTCTATATTGAACTAAATCATATAATTATATAGATATATAAAATTGATTGTATAATCCAAATTAGGATTATAAATCTATTAGAGGGCGGAGGGGGGATTACAAAGGGTATTCTCTTTATCTTTATCTTTGTACTTCAATTTAAGATACAAGAGCTTTAAAACAATATATATATCAGTACCCCTTCAATAGTTCTATAGTAAAGTCTAGGAATTATATAGTATCACGGAGGATAGCTACGTCACTGGTCACTTTGAGGACTGGAGAAAAGTGTGT
>JBBMOJ010000375.1:0-40914 GCA_038090695.1 Sclerotinia spermophila | reverse complement strand
AGAGATCTCTAGACACTTCCACGTGACCCTAGAGGCAGCTCCCGTAACACCTAATTACATATTTCTTCTCGAAATATAGTATTACTGAATATAATTACAAAATCTATAATAAGGAATTATTAACTATTATTAAATTATTAAAAAAATAGAGATTTGAGTTATATAGAATATAAAAGCCATTCGAAATTATTATAAATTATAAGAATCTAGAATATTTTATGTCAATAAAAATACTGAATCAAAAGCAAGTTAGATGGGCCGAATTTCTATTTGATTTCAATTTTCATATTATATATCAATTTAGTTATAAAACGGTTTACTTTGATATACTAAACCGAAAAGTAGAAGATTGTTTTATATATACAAATGCTAATAATGATCGGATTAAGAATCAATTATAAACAATTCTCTTAAAAAGAGTATTTAATATTGTTATATTCAAAAACTTTATTCAATAAGTAAATAATAATATTGATTTCATTACAGTCCTTATAGGTATAATTATTCCTAATATTAAAAAACCAATTGATAATCTTATTAATAAAGTATACAAATTATTCGAATTGATTACCGTTATACGCAAAACATTCCGAAACTCAATTACCTATTATTAACTATTATCAATCCGAAAGAACCTTCGAATCGCTTTATAAAATTATAAATTAATCAATAATAAAATCTTCTATCGAAATCGCTTTTTCATTCTTTTTTTTTATTAAACTTTATATATAGATTATATACTGAATATACTTTATTAGACCTATTGGATACCCCAATTGAATAAAAACTATTAATTTAGTCTTTTGTATTTATTAATAATCTAATATATTAAGAGAAATTGAAACATTTGTATAAATCTATCAATTCTATTTTTGAATTAAAGCCTCCTGTTTTACTATATCCGGATTTCTAGAACCCTTACTAATATCATTTCGTTTTTGGTTTGATATCTTTATTGACTATATTATATTATTACTAATTAGTAAATACTATAGAAAGAAATATTAATATATTATTATAATCATTTATCGTTTAATAAAAATATATTATTTTATATTAATCATAAAATTATTTATAAAGGAGCTTATTAATTGATTTATTGAGAAAGTTTATTGTTTATATAATACCCCTAATAATATTGTTTCCAATAGAGGTTTACAATTTGTTTTAGAATTTTAGAAATACTTATTGGAATATCTATTAATTACTTTAAAACAATACTTTTTATTCTATTTAGAATTCAATAATCAAATAAAAAGAATCAATATAATAGTAAAACAATATTTTAAAGTTTTTATAAATTTCTATTAGAATAATTGATATAACTAGTTTTTATTCATAAAGTTTATATTTAATAATATTATTTCAGAGATTATTAGTATATTCCCATTCTTTATAAATTATAGTTTTTATTTATAATTTAATATCGAGCTCTTTTTATCCATACCCCTAAACTTATTATATTAAAGAAAATGTGAATTCCTAAAAGCTAATAAAATTACAAATCGATTTGATTTTATTTTAATAAAATTGAAAGCTCTTATTATTTAATCCATCCAAAAATATAAGGATTACACTAATAAGACTCGTATTAATATTCCTTTATATAAAAAAAGTAATAATAAATAGGATAGTCTTTATAAAATTCTTAAAGTTTATAAATATACCTGTTTATTATAACTACCTATTAATTTCAAGATTTTTCCTATATTCTATAACTTATTGCTCTAACTATTTTATTACTTATCCAAATTAACTAACTAGAATATAATCAACGGAATTGAATCCCACCAGAACTAAAACCACATCCTTGAAAAGGATAATAAAACAAACAAAAAAACCAATTGATGGAAATTCGATAAACTCTTTAACTATTATAATAAAGATAGATTTCATTATCAAATCAAATGAAAACACTATCCAATATTCTAGTAATCCGCTGAAGATTTTTATAACTAGAAAGATACGATTATTGCTTTTTATCTAGCCAATCCAGATAAGCTGAACCCGCCCACTTGAATAGAATTCAAAAGATCTATTAATTCTAATGCTTTGTTAATATTAATATCAAATACACTCTCGAATCGAAACCAAAGCAGATCTAAAAAGCTCTATCAGTTAATTACTACTCCGAAAAAGATTTATTTTAATTCAATAATAGAAATTAGAGTATTTTAATATTATTTTTATTTTCCTAGAAATCATAAATATTATAATCATAGGACCAATCACCTTGAACAGGGGATACTATCACAACATTAATTATATATTCTATAGTTGCTTTTGTGCCTCAGGCACAGATCATTAGTATATCCTACTTCTTATAAGTAGGACCTCTCTCTTCCATAGCCTTCTACTCTTATAGTATAATATAAGTCTTTACTTGTACCCTGACAATTCCCTTAACTTTATATATATATATATCTCTTTTCTATACTTACTTTTTTAGCTCTATATATATATATCTTTTTATTCACTTCTCTTTGAATTCTAATATTAAAAGATTCTAAGGCCCTTTAAACCAATATTTTCTTTTTTTTTATTAAAATTCAATAATAAATGGGTTACAAAAAGTACTGATTTTATTCGTTACTAACAAAGCACTTACTTTGTTAATAACAAAAAGAACTTTAATATTATAATATACAAAATAGAAATTAATATAGGGGATTTATATTGAATTTCTTTTCGTCCGGAATATTAACTTTGCCACCACAGGGGATATAGATACGCCATATTCTTGATGTTTTTGATAAACTAAGCACATCGGGTTGATCATCTTGATTCATCATCCTCGCATTAAACTATGGATTGCTGATTTCGAGCAGCTTCCTTGTCTTCAGTATGGTACTGCGGACTCCCGCTTACCTTTGGCAGTCTTGTGATTCTTCTGCTAAGATCTATTGAATGTACTCGTCTACTTGATTGATGAAGCTGAAGACTTTCGATGCTCTCTCAGCAGTTTCGACTATGTGGGGGTCGGGCCTGGTATTGGGTCTTGAGGTCATCTTGGCTGTTGAATTTAGCTACTTGGTTGTAATTCAGCGTAGAGGAAGAAATGTACTCTGATCTATCGGAAGTCTTCGAGTTGACGTAAAGGGTGGAATGATAGATGGAGCTAAATCTTCTGTGGCGATTCAAGAATAAAAGAGCAAAGGGGTGTTGTCGAGGGCTATGGTGGAAAGAGGTAATGATTTAAATAGTGAATATTGCTTACGGTAGCTGGGAGGGTTGAAGGATGCGAAATCAGTGGGGTTTAAATGCCGGGTTGGGATATTGAAAGATCATACGAGGCCAACAAGCTACAAAGTACGCATATTCGATTCCCTGTATAGATTACAGGAGTTGTAGGGGTCGCACGGTAAATAAATGAATGTGGTACAATATCCAATCTTTCTAAGAGCAAATTTTGCACGCCGAGAACCGAAAGATTATGGCATTCAAACTCGATGCATTGGCAAACATTTTAGTATAGCATTCCTCAGTCATCCAACGCGTGGTACTAATTCTTGAATACCGCTGGACACGGCCCCCGAGCTCTGCAAATGCGCCCGCAGAGGTTCTAATCAGACTCGCAACGAATCCGTAAGCGATGAGGAAGTACAATACTGATATGGCTGAGGTGGTCGAGCTATGCAAGCTCGGTGCTGATCCCGAATGGGATGAGGCTGGGTTTACTGGTGTTTTGAAGTCGCTTGGAGCTGGTGATGTCTTGGGATTGCTCAATGAGGGTCGTGGTTTGGATGAGGTTGAGTATTTGTCTTTCGACGATTACGTAGAGAGCTTGTTTAAGACGGTCGCAGAGAATGAAGCAGATTAGTGGTGTAGTCTGAGAGGGAATTTTCTTAGGTACGTCCAATGGGGCTTAATCAGGGCTTGCGATGAAGTTCAACAAACAGTTTCAAGTTCAATAGCTTTAGATTGGAAACGAATACGTCTAGCGGAGGATTTTTTTCTAATTCTTCCCCTATGACTTAACATCGTACTTATTATCGACCACCAAAGATGACAACAACAATGACGATGGTGATTATGTTGTACTGCGCTCAACCAAATGGCATGTAGAGCAACAACAAAAGTCTCGCTCACAACAAAATTCCAATGGACAATTCGACGAGTTACTAGCCTTCTCAGCTTGAGCTCTATGTTGTTCATCCAAAAGATGATATTCGTACTTAGCTAGCAGATAGACAAAACAGCAATCAATACAACGCGATGACTTCAGAGCATTGCGTTTCTTACCACGAGGTAAATTGACAAACTACACTTGCATTGATCAGAATAAAACTAAAATTTCTCTCACTGGGTGTTCTGTTGCACAGGTTAGTGGAGTACATCGAAGAATTTTTGTGCACAGCACTCTGTAATATATGTCCAAACAAAACAGCTCACACTCAACTCAATAGGCCGGATGGTGTAGTTGGTTATCACGTGTCCTTAACAATTCAAACCTGTTAATTACGGACAAGGTCCTGGGATCGTGCCCCAGTCTGGTCATATAGATTTATTTTTGCAATTTTTGAAGATGATGTTTTGGAATTTGTATTGAGTGAAGGAAGGAAGGCTGTGTTGCTCTTTTTTCTTTTTTTAGTGTTGTTGAGGGAGGGCACGTGAGGGCTCGTGGGAGGGGTAATGTTTGATCACTTGAGAGAGCCGAGATGACATAAGCGAGGCTAAGTGTGGCAAATTGAATTTCAGAAAAAGACTCTCTCTCGGAACAGCAAATGAGCTCGGTGGAATCCTGCTGTACAGAGTAAAGGAAAATAATAATCGGGGAATAACATGGTCTTTGATGTTTGCAGCGGTGCCAGTGTCAGTAGCATTCCAATCTCACAGTCACGTGCCAGTATCATCAATAATGCCAAGTCTTATCGAGAAGTCCGTGCATTGCCTCTGTGTATGCTCGTATGTAATAACCTTTTAAACTCGAGCTATCGTAAGTAATTATTAATTACAAGTAGAAGCTCAGATCAATATCAAACAAACAGTTACGACCTTCATTCGTATCCATCACCTCTCCTTCTTTTAAACACTTCTGCCCTTGATCTTTTGTACCGTTGAATCGCAATTTGTCTAATTATTTGTTTATCCTGATGTAAAACGATTCAACTGGAATTCTTACCTTCTTGTCCTTTGCGGCTTCACACTTCCATAATCTAATCTAATTGTTCGCATGGCTGTTCTCTCTTAATAAAGTGTGGGAAGCGGGGAAGCGCACATAACAATGCCTCTCCTACCAAGGATTTTCCATGGTGATGTGGAATTGGGGAAACGAGATGATGATCATAAGCCTGGCTCAAAATTACCATTGGGAATGGCATGGAAACATCGAAGGCCTCATGTTCAACGTCGATCAATCAAGAAGATCATAATAGGGCTGCTGGTCGGAATTGGTCTCTATTACTTCTATAAGAATATGCCGACAGATCTTCAAAATCCACGACAAAGACCACATTATACTCAGACTGGAGGAATTCCTTCGCAAGCTGGTTCGAGAGGGAAGGGTGGTTCAAAAGCGTCACCTCCACAGCTCAATCCGAATCAAGCTTCGACAATAAACGACGATGAATCAACCGAGATATCAAGTCACAAATTCAATGGCCCCATCAAATTCTATTCATTGGCACCAACTTTGCATGCGATGTCCAAGGTCAAAGGTTCCGATCCTGTCAATGATAATGTGGTATGTTCTTCGTTGGGCAAACTAACATGATAATTCACTGCTAATGATACCTTTAGTTATTTGCAGCTTCGAGTTTGAAAAGCGCTTCGACTTTGTTACCCATTGCGTGCGAGATGGCATTAAGAGAAAGAAATTATGTACACTTTGCATTTATGGGAAGGGATGATATACCGATGGATATATTGAAATCTGTCAATGGGGTCAATAAGGATTGCCAGATCTTCTTTCATGGTATGAACTTCTCCCCGAAGTTTTGTTTGATGTTCTAACATGATTAGACGCACGACCCGATTATTCTTTGCAAAGCTCTGATTTCCGAATGGAAGTTAGTTGTTCTGCGGGTTTCAATCATATCAATACATTTGTTCATCCGCAAGCTGTTATTATTGATGCATCTGGGGATGAGGATGATTTCTTAATCTCGGCTTTTAGGACCAGAGCCAACGCATTAGACAGGACCTTGATTGAACTTCCTACAAATGTTGAACAAAATCTAATGTGGATTGTTCAATTGGATAGTGCCGCATTGAGTGGTGAGTACATATCTGAAGAGAGAAAGTGTTTCCATTGAGCTAACGATCATAGCTTGGACCAAAACTAGTATTGACATAATTGTTCATGCGCAACCACAACAATCTGGCTCTCTAATAAGGTTACTCACATCTCTCAAGAAAGCCGATTATTTTTCCAGCAATATACCACGATTAACGATAGAATTACCGCATGACGTCGATGAACCTACTAAACTATTTCTTTCTAAATTCAAGTGGCCACCAAAGCGTACTCAAGATGCGACCAGTCTCTTGACACTTCATCATCGAATTCCACAACATGGACTTACTCCAGAGGAAAATTCGATCAAATTCATGGAATCATTCTGGCCTGCGGATCCTATGTTCGCTCATGTCCTTGTTCTCTCTCCTCAAGCCGACCTTTCTCCGCTCTATTTCCATTACCTCAAATTTGCACTATTAGAGTATAGATACTCTTACAATAGAGCAATTAGCCGAAAGAGTATGCTTGGGATAAGTCTTGATCTACCAACAACTTATCTCAATGATTCGACTTCATTTACACCACCGCCAAGTGCAACTCCTAGTCCATTCTTATGGCAAGCTCCAAACAGCAACGCTGCTCTTTATTTTGGAGATAAATGGGTGGAACTCCATGACTTCATAGCTAGATCAATGTTTTCCGAACATTCTTTACCCCCACCAGCCACTTTGGGAGTCAAAGAAGTCAGCAAAACCTACCCATCGTGGTTAGAATATATTCTTAAATTGGCAAGGGCACGTGGCTATTGGACTCTTTATCCTCATTTCGAAAGCTGGGATGCTCTATCTACGATTCATACAGAACTATACACAGCTCCAGAAGAATACATGGATGAACCAAATGAAGCAACAGATTTTACAGCAAATCCAACAGAACATCTATCATTAAAACATAAAGAGGAGCCATTGATTTCAGCGTCTTTGCAAACTCTTCTGTCGGATTTACCTGTCGAACTTGCTGAAATGCAATTGATTGGTTGGGATGGTGAGAGTATTAATAGCGAAGAGCTACAATTACAAGCCAAGGATTATAGTCGGATTTTCCGACAAGAAATAGGAGGATGTGCCAATGGAGTGGCAGAAAAAGGAAGAATTCACATGCTTGCAGGGGATTTATTTTGTTCAGGAAATGCGCCACTGCAGTCTACGGAGCAATCATTGGAGCCACCGGCGCCCTTGGAACCAAAGGCAACTGCCGCCTTGGAGTCAAAGAAAATTGATGCTTAAAGCAGCCACAATAATCGATGGTGTGGTTGCCGGTTGAAGTTAAGCCCTATACTTGAGTATAAGTTAGAGTATGTTTCATGGTATTTCCTCAATGGAGATATCCCGCTATATACCAACCGTGTTCACGACTTCAAGGGGGCTGATACGATCTAGAAGACTATTTCATCTATACTGAAATTAGCGTGGCCTTTCAAGTGCACCTTGATTGTTATGGACTTTGCTCATACAGAGGCTTGTCCGAAATGCCAAGCACAAAGAACACTTCTCCTGATTCTTGAAGCTACTCAGGCACCAGCGTCGATTTACTTTTCAGCCCTTTCATTCCTGATCCGAGTCTTTTGGCACACTTGAAAGAAAAACGATCCGATTTATAATGAGGGGTGGATCTTGTTGACAAATCAAAAATGCTACATCTCTGACTTGATTGGTAGTGAACTCGTGGTAATCTCACTTCTTTGTTCAATAAGACGTGGAGAAATCTAATTTTATTCTCAAGACAACGCTGGTTCATCATGAAATTCGTGAAAGCATCTTAGTCTTATTTTCCGGTTGCCCCTCTCTGAGGAAGTATGTTAGATCGTCTGAGGTTTTTCATATTCTTTTGGTAAGTCAATTCGCTACGATTCTGGGCGGAATCACTAGTACTTTTCCTTTATTGGAGATTTTTATATACTTATCGTTCCAATTTTTCAAAAAGCGTTAGTGTATTCTCTCTTGGCAGCATTATTATCTCACTTCTTTGAAAATTGAATTTATATATTGTCGCTCACTTCTCTCAACAAGTAATATCATTTCCAATCTGATCAAAAAGCAAGCAAATTATCGTTAGCAAAGTCATTATATACAATGGAAGGAAATCATGAAACTCCATCACCATGCCGTGGCAGATCTCTTGGTAGATCCTTAAGTCTAGTAACAACTCTTGCGCCATCCTCCCGACAATCGCATCCCCATCAGCATTCTCAAAATCCTCAAAATCTCCCTTCTGCCTATCCAGTCTCAGCTCTCCCTTTAGCACACCATAATCAAATCAACCCACTATCCGCTCTCCCTCTAACTCAAAACCATCCCTTCGCAGTCCCCCACCCACAACCATATCAAACCCAACTCTTCAATCCCGAACATCATTATCTTCTCCTCTCACTCTCTCGCGAAAATCTCAAGGCGCTTTCGCTCCGACAAAAAATCGCAGCCGCAGAAGCGAATCTCGCTTCTATGCCTCTAGTTGCGGACTCGGAGGGTGCGGGCATCGATATCACATCTCCGCTTTCCGCCATCTCTATCTCTGCCCCGACGACGCCGCACCCGCACCCGCACCCGCACCCGCACCCGCACCCGCACCCGCACCCGCAGGCGCCGACGCGTCGTAAGCTTAAAAAACAGATTTCGTGGTTGAAGTGTCGCATTAAGGAGTGTACGAGACAGGAAAGGATTTTGATGGAGAGGTTGCAGCAGATTGGGGTGGAGGAGGAGAGGAGGTGGAGGTGGATGCAGATGGAGCGGCAGAGAAGGGTTAATGAGGAGATGTTGGAGTGGCAGAGGGGGTATTGGAATTGTTTTGTTGGTGGCGGTGGGGGTGTTGGGCAGGATGGTTATGGGTATAGTGGAGGTGGAGGTGGAGGTGCCTATGGATATGGATATGAGCACGAACATGAACATGGGGGAATGCTAAACGCAAGTACGCCTGCCTTTCAACCCGGGAATCATATCCAAAATTCTGGCGGCGGTGTTGTTGATCCTGGAGATGCGAAAAATGAAACAGGGACAAGAAAATACTCAAACGAGTTCTGGAATACAGACGCGCCTATTTTCTCCCCGGTCAATTTCTTCAAACCTTCGTGTTCTTCTTCTGCTTCGGCTGGCATATCGCAGAAGATGCAGCAGGGGAAAACGGAGAGACTTAGTAGGGGTTGGGATGAATGTGAGGTATCGCCTTTGGCGGAGGAGAGGAGGAGATCGTCGGGGAAATGGGGGGTGGGGATGAGGGGTGGGGATGAGGATGAGGATGGGAAGGTGGGCGAGGAGGGGAGTGGCGGGGAGGGTTCGGGGGATGGGGATGGAGAAACAGGTGATTCGTCAACGGAAACGGCTATTACGACGCCGACTCCGCTGCAGAGCGCGAGGATGTCGCCGAGGGGTGAGGCGAAGAGTTGTGGTGAGGTGCAATTGGGGGGTTGGGAGGGAGTGGATGAGGATGAAAAGGGAAAGGGGAAGAGACCTTCGTTTTTGTTCGCCTGTGTTAAGGAGGCGGTGGCGAGGGAGGAGAAAAGTAAAAGGAAGAGTTTGCCGGGTGTGCAGGGGCGATTGTGGGAGGGAGAGGGAGGGAGAGAGGGAGAGGGGAAGTTTCATGGGAAAGAAGTTTTGAGGGAGAGGAATGAGGTTGATCAGGTGTGGTAGGGTTTGGTCGTTTGTGGGGATGTTTGATTTCGATATTTCGTTTTCTGGGAACTGTGATTATGATATTATATTATAAATGACTAGCGATGGATGTGTTTATGCGAATAGATGGATCGAGATAAAGGGGGATGCATTGTACAAGAACTATGAAAATGACGAGATGAGAGGAGATGAGATGAGTTAAGACGAAGATCAAGATGAAAAAGTTCTGCTAAGGTTACTTGGAAGATTCGGATTGATTATTATCAGAGGATACATGTATATTGTTTGATTTGGGAATCTTGTGTAACATTACTATTACTATTACTATATTTTATGCGGATTGGACACAAATAGATAGAATTGATATTGTATATCCTCTTATACGACGGGCTTGAAGGGTAGGATATGCACGTGTTATATAGATATCGAATTTCATTTCGTGACATGCAGATGGTATGAATAGTAATTCTCATGGTGCTGATTTCATTGATATTAAGAAAATAATAATAACTCAAGTTCGCTTTGTTGATTTAGACCCTTTGAACTCCGTTCTACTCTTTAGGCGCCTTGAATGCTGTCCCGTTATGATCATTGGAATATCTTGCTTTGTGAATGTGCTTGTTTGAGCTCTCTTCAAACCTTTTGTAAAGACTGTAGGCTCGAGTTTAAACGACTTAGAGACAATCCTCAATTTTTACACCCAACTGTCACCTCCAGATCACATCCTGCAGATGACAGTCAGTACCAGGCCTTGTAAATCGGCATCATTCTCCATTTGCGAAGAATTCAACTCTCAGAATTCCTTGACCAAACTCCCTTACGCTTCTTTTTGTGCCCTTTCTACCTTATTTGAATCTTCACACCTGTCTAGCTTGCTAATCCTGTTGATCAATAATCTTTTACTGAAACTCTCCAAATTCTCCATCATCAAAACCTAACTCCTCAGCAGATGGTTCCGGTATTGAAGGAGCCTCCGTATTGTTCTGACTTAATCTCTTCTGAGCCTTAATCGCCTGTGCACTTGGAGGAGGTGGTAAAAATGCGCCCATCCCTCCTCCACCCGGCGGAGGAGGTAAAGAAAATCCACCCAATCCTTTCTCAGACTCTTCACTCCTTTTTGGTGTCCTCCTACCGGCGCCCCTCCCTCCAATATTAACCGTAATCGTCTCACCCTCCTTCAAACTAAAATCCCTCTTAACCTCCGATTTCTCCTGTTCCTTCTTCATTTCCGCAGATGCAGGTTTTCCTCCTCCTTGTTCTTCAATCCCTAACGTCTTCCTCACTTCTTGTAATGCCACACTGAAATCAAACGCTTCCGATCTCTCTTCAAATCCAATTCCCAGAACCGCTTTCATTCCTCCTCCTTGTACTCTGACTGCGAAAAATCGTGAACTATCCAATACTTGCTCTACCACACCCGTCACTGTATATGGAGCTGCGGCAAATAGCTGTCCATTACTTGGATCCTCGAGTAAGATGTCGGCTTTGACTTTCTCCTCGCCATTCTTATCCGGGATAGCTGTTTCGAGAATACGAATTCGTGCAGTGAAGATTTGTCGTTTGTTGTTGTCGGCGGTCCAGGTAGCGGCTACGTAGCCTTTATTCGAGGTGAGGGGAGGGATATTGTAGACGTGGACTGAGGGTGCGATGAAGAGGATTCGTTGGAGTGCATCGGGTGGTAGAGGTCTACCTGTGGAGGGGTCGATGGTTTCCATTATTCTGAGAGGAGTTGATTTGTTTTTGGGCTGGCAGATTCCTTATATCATTATCTGAGAAACAAAACAGTTGAAACAAACACTCTTCTTTAAGTTCGCGGTGTTTGTCTTTATAATTAAGAGCTTTGTGATTTATATTTATATTTATATTTATATTTATATTTATACATTTATAGTATTTATCTTCCTCCATAAGAGGAGATGCTAGGTGTTCGGCCTTCCTTCCCCACAGCCTATCGTTGAATCGTAAGGCTACAGTGAAATGGCTTTTGATTGGCTTATATAATCCTTACCCCCCTTACCCCTTCTAGTCATGAATTCATTGTTCCCATAATGCTTGGAGTCATCAAATGGATTTACCAATAATTTCATGACTTAATTAATATTTCCGATAAGTTATTCCGTATAACAATCACCTCTTGAGGAGTATTTACAATCCTATGTGAAAGTCTTTGAGAAATTCAAAAGATAAATAATTATATACCCAAAATGGATACAGAACCAGGTATGCCAAATCTATAAAATGTCAATGCGATTTCGATCAACACATCCCTCTAGCTAGCTCTTGCAGTCGTCGAAAATACATTTTGTGGTGCGTCACAGCCTTGCTCTTGCTAACAAAATTTCCCCTCCTCATTAGCAACACCTCTCTTCGAAGGAAGCTTTCGCAGTACAACTCCACCTGCACTTTCAGGACATCCTCCTGCTTTAAAGAAAATGGCTTCGATAGGAAATATTCCTCAAAAGAAGGATTCAAAACAATTCGAGTACATCTCTCTAGACACAATTTACACAAGGACCCCTCACTGACTCATAACCCCTCTATCAGTATAGTCGAGACCTACCATCGACTTCTCAATGATGATTCCGATGTTACTATGCCCGTCGCTGCCATCGAAGCACTCATTGAACTTCTGGCATGCTCTCGCGCAGTCACCGTTTACGAAACTCTCGATCTCGTGAAAACCCAATCCGATTATCTCAAATCTCGAATTCCCAATTCCATATCATTATCTGCCGGAACGGATTTATTTCAAAGATACATGATACAATCGTTAAAGCCTTCGAGTACCGGAAACTTCGAAACGGTACGACAACATCTTTTGAGCAATGGAAGATTGTTTGTTACGAGAGCAAAGCAGGCTAGATACAGTATTGCTACTTATGGACGAAACTTTGTTAGAGATGGAAGTGTGGTCTTAACTCATGGAGGGAGTAGAGTTGTGGGAGCTCTGTTAGATAAAGCTGCGGAGTCAAGAGCTACTGGTGGAAATGTTAGGTTTAACGTCATTTATGTTATGAATGATGCTAGGAGTGCAGAGAGTAAAGCGGTTGTTACATCATTAAGAGCTAAAGGTGTGCCAGTTGCTACGATATCAGAAGGTGCTGTTGGATATGCTATGGGAAAGGTCGATGTAGTTATTGTGGGTGCAGAAGGTGTGGTAGAAAATGGAGGCGTCATTTCGAGATTGGGAACATATCAAATTGCGCTATTGGCGAAAGCGGCAGGAAAACCATTCTATGTCGCTGCGGAAAGTCATAAGTTTGTTCGATTATATCCTTTGGGACAATATGATCTTGGTATTGATCAAGAGATTATTGATTTTCGTACCGAGGATGATGAAGGGGATAAAACTCCGAAGATTGAGGAAAAAACGGAATATTTCGAGTCAAACAAGATTGATATATCAAAACCGGATGCTGTTGATGCGGTGGACTTTACAGTAAGTATTTTCCATCTGGATTTGTGATGATACTAACTATTTTTTAGCCTCCAGCTCTGATATCAGCACTTATCACCGAATCGGGGGCTTTAACTCCAAGTGCCGTTAGTGAGGAACTTATTAGTTTATGGTATTGAGTTGCAAGTCGGTATGAATAGAGGAACTATGCAATTTAGCAAGCTCATCTCGCACAACCAATAATCCCATGGCGTCAGGAGTACAAAACAACTTTACCGAGACGAACAATCGGAGGGTAAACAATGAAGATAATACCCACAAACGTCTTCTGAACTCGGTCAGATGATATTTGGAAACGTTGTACAATATAGCAGAGGGGTCGGGCAAGAGCTGAGAATGAAGTTGAAGGAATCCCCTAGCTTGCGAAAGGATATGGTTAAAATGCATCCAGGATGATAGCAAAGGTTGATGTATATCCCTGAATGGGCAATTGACAAGTCTGAACGGTACAAAAATAAAGATGAATATAACTCCATGATGGATGCTCATGTAATCTGCAAGTGACGCAACGAAAATCATATTTGAGAATCCGAGGCTCTTGAATGTTTGATCGGTGACAGTGACTATCAACACTTCAGCGATATTAACCGAAAAATCCATGGACTTGGGAACAGAATCTTGGGGGTAGGCGGATTGATATTTATAGTGAAGAACGCTGCTAGAGTAGCAGCCAGAAAATTCTAGTTTATGCTTTATATTCAAGATTTGCATAGGTGTCCGATCATGTCGTTGAAGATGAAAGATTATTCTTTAATTAATTAATTATTTCATATATTTCAATACCTATAAGTATTGGGAGCTAGCTAGGTAGCTAACCCAGATAGATATAACTATATATACAGTAAGATGATAAATCATAAGTTAGGCGAAGTAATAAAAGTTGATTTTTGCTTTAGATAAAACATCGCTTGCTATAATTTGAGATATTTTTATTTTGTATGTAATCTTGGAAGAATTTTTAGTTGTGGGGAATAATTATGTATGTATATGTATATGTATATGTATGTAGCTTGGAATTGTAATATTTAATTTTGTATAACTTAAGTATAATTTAGGATTTCGGTTAGAATAGCTGCCTCTCTAAGCTGGATGGAATAAGTTTTGTGGGTTTATGGTTTGGATTGAATTGGTGTGGATTGGTTTGGATTGGGATGGTTTGGTCTAGTTAGTCCCTTATTGGGAAATTGATCGTTGTATATGATATTGTGTATAAGGAAAAATATTAGATGAGTGGGTGAGTAAGTGAGTAACTAGACCCCCCCCCCCCTGATACAGCCGAGCAGACAGATTAAATGCATGATTCAAGATACAGTACTGAAATAGATGGATATTCACTGTGTTTCTCTCTGTCTTGCTTGCTTGCTTCTGAAATTTTACAAATAGTTATAGTGGTATTGTTGTTGTTGTTGTTGTTGTTGTTATTGTTGTACTAAGACTTTTGAGGGGGGGGAGGGGGGCAAGTAATGTAAGGAATGTAAGGAATTGGTGATGAGATGATTTGGAGTTTTGAGAGGAAATAAATACGGAAGGGTGAGCAGAGCCACGATGCGAGTGTATCGGATGGGTTTATGGGAGCGTATAGGGATGAAGGAGGGGAGCTGGAGGGAGAGGATGGTTTTTGATATAGGGGGATGGCTGTGGGATATTTGTTTGAAGTGATTATATATTTTGATATTGTTATTCATCAGAAGACCTTGGCTAGTTTTTGTGTAGAAATATGGTATGAATTTGAGGTTGAAGTTTTAGAAAATCTCTCTTGTGCGCCAATAGGTTTTCATAGCTATATCCTACTGTTCTCTCGATACAACATGGTAATCTCCATCAACATCTCCTTTCTCAACAACATCCTTCCTATCCTCCTCCTTGCTCTTCCTATGGTCATGACAATGGTCGATAGCGATGACCCTCAACCACCGTCCAACTCATAAGAACGAGATTTCAACTTCAAACAGAGAAATGTTATTACCATTCACGTAATCATCAGCGTTATCATCCTCGTTGTTTTGTTCGTAATCATGATAAACTTGACTACGATCGCTTCACGGAGACGAAGACAAAGACTCACGCAAGGCGCAGGGAAGATATATAATGGACCGTGACCGAATGAGGCGGCTCCATGTTATAGTGTTGTGGACGATGTTGATTTGCCGGCTTAATCGTATGCGCCGGTGTACGGAGAAACAAGTATTGCTCAGCAATCATTGGGGATCGCACAGCCAGCACCAGCGCATATTTCGAAAGATGTGGTTTGAGGAATGAGTTGTATGCGCTTTGATTTGAGCGAAACACAGATGTAGGAGTATCATCTATGATAAGTCTGGAGTCTGGGTCCGCGGTGGCTATTGCGCCTATAGTCTGGCTTGGGAAGCGAATGGAGGATGATGGCGTTCATGAATGTCTCGTTTGTTGATTAACAATTAGATATTCGTTCAATAGAATGTTGGTGATATCCAGATTACATCTCCAAGACCCGCCCCGATGCCTTTGCACTCTTGCGAGAAGTTTTGAGGGAAAATCTGCCAATTGACCCTTCATACATGAGGTAGAAAATGTGGTTTAAATTTCTTATTCGCACGATCTGCTGCTCGATGCATAAATTGTTCACCATGTAACTCAAAGACCAATTCTGTGACAGAGTTTCCATCCTTATCTGATTCGGTATCTTTCTTGGTCGTCTGGATTGGGATCGTAAATTTGAAAATGGTATTTTCCTTCGGGAGAACCTTCAAATCATTATTCTTGGTGATAATTTCGAAAATTCCCTTTGAATCTTTAATCACAATTCCCTTCGCACCAACTCTACTCACACATCTACTTCTCGCAACCTCAAGTTCCGCTCCATGATAATCGGCACTGCATAATTTAGCAGCCGCAGATCCAGTAACTGGCATACAATTTTCCCCTCCTAACACTTCCGAAATATATCCCAACCACATTTTGTTTAGAGGTTCATAAATGTTGTATTTTTGCGCGGATTTAGGTACATCGTATAGACATAAGGCACGCTTCTCTCGAGCAGATAGAGGGGCGGGCTTCAATTTCTTTTTGCGTAGAGTAAGTTTTCGCTGTCTTTCGAGACGGCGACGTTGTTGTTCATTATTTGGTTCAGTAGGTTTGAGATGTAATGGTCGCTGTTTAACTTTTTCGGTGAAGATCCGATTTGTAGTATCAGGTGAATGCGCTCGCGATAATAATTGCGTCGCTATATTATTATCTTTCGATGTCATCCTTTTTGTTCTTTCTGTTCTGTTCGTTGTCGAATTGAACTGGTCGTAAAATATTATAAGCTTGGGAAGAAACCTTAAGCTAATTACCAAAATTCACATGCTAAAAAATAGTTCCACAGTAGGGCATAGAACTATACGCTAAACTGGTTTTGGTGACCCCAGATTTCGCTGGGATTGCTCCGACATAGCTCACCGAGGCTTAATTAAACATTTTTAGTTACTTAACAATGCTTCAACATATCTAGTAAGCTCGCGACAACAATGCGTGTGTTTGTTTTCGGCATTCGATGATACTGTGCGACAATGATATTATGATAACACCATCTTCCAATATTGATAAACATGGCAGACAACAAAAGCTCATCTCCTCCAAGGACTTCAGCTCCTGATCTTGAAATTCTGGGCGATCAAGTAACATTGCATCCTAGTGGTTACATTGAACCTCCGGAAAGGCCTCACGATGGAGAGAAAGAAAGGAATCTGGTAGAGAATATGGCCAGATTTAGGTCAAGTCCTTTGGAATTTCTGAGAGAGGTCTCTTTACATGTTTCAGGAGTAAGTACTTTCACCCATGGGCATAGATGGTGCATTGCTAATCTTTTACGCTCTTTCAGACAGGATGGCGCGCCTACGATCATTTCATCGGACAACCAATATTCTATCCTGGATTCTCGGAAAATATGACAGCTGCGGTCATGTCTACACCTATTTTACAAAAACGAATATCTGAATTGGCCGAGAAAAGGATAGGGATTGAGGAGCAGGAGGGTTTATTGGATAAAGATGATCCATTATACCATTCGAAAAAATCACAGAGGAAGGCTGCCATTGAACAAAGCTTGCAAGAGCTTTCAGAAAAGTTGACGAGCGATATGATATGTAAAATGGAAAGTAGGCCATTCATTAGGGGCGCTTATTACCTATGTACTCAGCTCTTGACAAGGGCATATCATCAAGGTCAGTGGAACACACATGGTCCCTCAATTTTGTACTAATTAGTATGTAGGTATTCATGTGTCTAGTGAGGAAGTACTCAGATTAAGAAATGTTGCCGAAAAGGCACAAAAAGACAAAACATCCATCATTTTCCTTCCATGTCATAGATCTCATGTGGACTATGTTTCTTTACAACTGATCTGCTATAGACTGGGTATCGCATTACCAACAGTTGTAGCTGGAGATAATCTCAATTTCCCTGTCGTGGGGAGCTTTTTACAACATGCTGGTTAGTCAATATTCTCACAAAATCTTCGCCCCTAATAATTTCATAGGCGCTATGTGGATACGAAGGAGCTTCGGAGATGACGCGCTGTATACCACTCTTGTACAATCCTACATAGATACCCTTCTACAAGGCGGTTATAATTTCGAATGTTTCATCGAAGGTGGTAGATCAAGAACTGGAAAGTTATTACCGCCCAAGTTCGGTATCCTGAGTTTCATCCTGGATAGTATCCTTTCAGGTCGAGTCAAAGATACTATTATATGTCCTGTCAGTACTCAGTATGACAAAGTCATCGAAACCGAAGGTTATGTTGGCGAATTGCTTGGAATTCCTAAGAAAAAGGAAAATTTGGCAGACTTCCTCTCAGCATCATCAGTTCTTTCTCTAAAATTGGGTCGTGTTGATGTTCGATTTCATGAACCTTGGAGTTTAAGAGATTTTATTCTACAACAGCAAGCTCGATCGCTGGGAATACCAAAGACGCTTGATCTTGAGAGCATCAATGTGCCTCGTGTTCGGCAAAAGTTACTGAGAACTTTAGGTTACAAAGTTCTATCCGATATCAATGCAGTTTCGGTTGTTATGCCTACTGCCTTAGTTGGAACTGTTTTATTGACTTTGAGGGGCCGCGGTGTTGGCAAATCTGAGTTGATTCGTCGAGTCGAATGGATCAGTGAACGAGTTAGAAACAAGGGAGGGCGAGTGGCTCATTTTGCCGGTGCTACTACATCGGTAGTAGTTGAGCGAGCTCTTGAAGTTCTTGGCAAAGATCTTGTAGGTAGGGTTGATGGTTTGGCCGAAGAAACATACTACGCTGTCGATCGGTTCCAACTCTCTTTCTATCGAAATATGACCATACATTTGTTCATATCTGAAGCACTAGTTAGCGCTAGTATGTACATGAATGTAAAACGTGGCGGAGGGAAAATTCATCAAAATATCTCATACGAAGAACTTCGAAATCAAGTTCAATTTCTTTCCCAACTCTTCCGAGGTGAATTTATCTACCCGACCGAAGGTTTGGTCATTAATTTGGACAATACTTTACACGATTTGGAAGCCGACAATATTGTTGAACTTGATCGGGATCCAGAGGGAAAGATATTGACTATTGGTTTATCTGATCATGAACGTTCCGTTGGACGCGAAAACTACGATTTTTACTGTTTCCTGATCTGGCCATTCGTCGAAGCATTTTGGCTTGGTGCTGTTTCTCTCATGGGCTTTACACCACCTCCAAATAAACCAAATAATGTTTGGTTAGAAGTCAAGAAAGCACATGATGGCGCTCAATTAGTAAGTTTCTTCATGCCATATGTAGCCTATGGCTACTTGCTAACGGTTTCAAGCTTGGCAAAACTCTTTATCATCAAGGTGATTTATCTTATTTTGAAGCTGTTAATAAAGAAACACTTAAAAATGCATATCAGCGTTTTGAAGACGAAGGCATTATTATAGTATCTAAGAGTAGAAATACCAAGATCCAACCACGATCTCGACTTGCTCCTGAATGGACGCCAAATCGAAACCTAGAAACTGGTATGATTATCGCAGAAGGAAAACTATGGGGTTTCATTGAAAAGATTGCAAATTCAAGGAGAGAAGGGAAGAATAGACGAGATGGAGCAACTGTATCAACAAGAGTCTTGAGACTTGCAGATGACTTGGGACAAACGCTATTTGCGGAAGGATCTGGAGATATAGGGATGTCGGAGGAGGATAAGAAGGAATTGCAGAGGAGAGAGAAGAGAAGACAGGCGTTAAAAGCTAGAGCACACTTGTGATATATGTTTGGATGTATTGTACTTGATACCAGGGATTAAATTGAGATATTTTTTATGATAACATGGATCTGTCTTGATCTTTACTGGCCGAGGCTTATCACCGCCTGCTGTTAAGTAGCGAAGCGAGACTGCGACGCAACAGGACGAGGAGAGTGAATGGAGGATTGTGAAGCCCAGCCATTGGCGAGATCGATGTGTTGGTGACTATTTGCGAACTTAAGTGGGTTTCAGAGCTAGATAATTTGCGGGCTTGATCAGGTATGAAGGATCGCGAGTCTGTCGGCGAATTCGTGTTCTAGACCTTGTCTGCGAAGATTTTGTCTACAGTGAGATTCAGAAAGGGTTGTATACTTTTCCCGGCAAGTGCTTGGTAGTTAGCATGTAACTGTCATCTCATCGCATAGTATGGCCTTCAGATTGTTGTTGAAGATATCAATGTTCTAATTTCTGATGTCGGTGGATTTATCTGTTATTTAGTAAGACTACCTTTTCAAGGCAGCTTTACAAAAGCAATATAACTTTCATGAATCGATTCTCAATGTCAGAAGTCGGCAAACTATTTTGAATAATCAGTCATTTTATTCAGCTTCTACTAAAGGTAAAGGTCAGAATGTGAGTGCACGCTTCCTTTTATTTCCGGAATTACTGTGATGGTATTTACATCGTTTTACCATAGGATTCTCCCGTCGTATTAATTGTGAGCTGCAACCAAATTCACTTTATGTACACACTTATTTTTCTACTTTGGCAGAAAAGAATCTTTTTCTCACTTAACTACATACCTATACACTCTACTTGGTTTCACAACTTGGTGGCATGAGAGAGCAGCGTGTCCTCCGGCCTCAAGTTCCACATCTCAACATGAATTGAGGATAGCGAGGATGGCATATTCAATAACAAGGCCGGACTTCAAAGTCTCACCGTTTGACAAATCTAGATGTATTGTAGTTCCTGAGTACAGATGGGGCAGCAAAAAGATGACTATGAGAATATACTTTATAATGACATGCGTTCATTAGGCGAAAATCATGAATCCAACCTCGGCAGTGAAGAACACCATTCATACTACTCGTTGCCGTTATTTTAGAATGTCTTCGCCCCTTTATCAAGCCGTCGCTGTTTTCCACATGGTTAACACATCATTTGCTTCGAATGTTTAGCTTGAGTTCAGTTCTGCAAAAATGATCTACTATGCGATCTCCAAAATGCAATAGTGGTTGATTATCAGCCTCTATAATATTTTTGGGGTATGATAAAGAATTTAGGTAAAAAGGCACTGGAACTAGTACGCATGTTCCAAATGTGCCTGTGAGAAGGGCAAGCCCCATTAGGCGCAAAGGAAGAAACCCAGAAGCGAGCCCTGGGCATTACGCTCCAAGGCTACCTCCCTACCACTTTGTCCTCCAATCCCACCCCTTTAATTTGATCCTCACCCATATAAAACACATCAGGGAGGCTACATAGCTAATTCCGGTGAAGATAGCAACGCCCCAATACCTTTCTTTCCCTGTAGCCTCCACCACACCAAGAAGGCCTCCAGCAATAGGGATGCTTCCCAACACACCAAAAGCTACCACCGTAAAACAGCTTGCGTAGTATCGCCCATAATCTTGAGTTTCGCAGAGCTGACCTAGACAAATTGGTGTCAGACTGACATTTGAACCGCTGACAAATCCAAATAATAGTACAAAAACCACTAAGAGTGCGTCATTACTCAGGTTAAGTAAGAGCACGTCTGGTATCCAAAAACATAGAACTGATATCGTGCAGAGGAATAATGAGACAATCATAATATTGTATCGTCCGAATCGATCGGCTAGGTCGTCCGCTACGCATCGACCAATGCATGACGCAGCATTAAGAATCGCGAGAAGTTGATATGCAAATGCTGCTGATCCAGTCAAGGCATCCTCTTGAGATAGATGCTGTCGATCGATGTAATAGCTGGGAATGTATGTAATGGGTATGAAATATGCTAGATCTGTCAAGCTATAGATCAACATTCCGAGTTAGTATGTCTAATTTACATGCTTTCATGAGTATTGGAGTATGATGCCAGAAGTCGTGGGCACATTGTTTACAATTGCTAAAACAATCACAGGAATAAGATAACTGTGCTAAAAACTTGGAACTTACAGGACTCCAGCAGTGGTAACAGCCATGGCTCCTGTTCCATCCATGAACATCCATGGGTCTGGTATTGTATCTCGCCAACTAGTTTCTGCACCTTTACGGGGTGGAACTCTGCTTCGACAAAATGTCACGTTAATGGCGCAAAGCACGAGCACCACGAACCCGAGAATACGGACCGACCATCCCCATCCAACTTGAGGGAGAAGCGATTGTATCATAAGGGGAAAGAGAACGCCGCCGAAGCCACTTCCTATGAAAGCTATGCCACTAGCGAGACCGCGACGCTCCATGAACCAATGAGCGACGCAGCCCATCGAAGGGGTGAGGAGAAGGGATGAGCCGATACCGCTTAATATGGAGAATGAGAGAAGGATCTGGTAGTATTCTGTATCGTAATCAGTGCTGAAGAGAGCCCTCGAGAAAATTAGAAGGATCTCAATAGGAGCAAATTTAGCGACAAGCGAGTGAGTGATCATGAGAGCAGCCACCGTACTAGAATATTTTATGCGAAGAATGTGATAGGAAGACCAGTCTCACCTGTACAAACACTAAGCGCGAAAATGCCAACGAGCGTGCAAACAGTTCCTGCAATGAGCAGTCCACGAGGACCCATCGCATCAAAAGTTGGTCCAATCTGCACCCCACAGATCCAGGTCACGAAGGCGTAGATTGAGAATATCCAGCCCAGAGTAGACGGAGATTCCTCCGGTAAAATCGATTCCGAGATGACGACCTCGAATACGCCGGCGGTGTTGTAAATACCTAATGATGCGGTTAATCCACACCAGGCACCTAGCACCACCAACCAGGCTTCACGCCCTCCATCGGGATAAGTAACTTCTGCATCCACGGACATTGGGCTGACGGCTGTAGGAAGCGAAGACGAAGATCTTTCAACATCGGGAGGGGAATCTGTTTCGTTAGCGAGTGTCCATTTTTCGCCATCCGGAAATCGCGAACCGTTAGCCTGTAACGAGCCGTGCTCGGCGCTCAATCCCATTATCTCCTCGTTCTCCACTTCGGGAGACTTGAGATCGCAGCAAAATAAGATGGTATGATTCTTCTCGTGTGTATCTGAGTGACAAACGCATCGGAGCGAAGGAAGAAGTGTCAACTCAAATCGACTTTTGGTGCTGAGGGTAAAATCACTCTTATAATGAGGGGACGCTGCAGTGTTTTTTGAGATCTTGGCGTATTGTACTCAAAGTGACCTATCAGGGATATGCGCTTGATGTGGATTCGAAACGAGTGTACTTGAACTGGCCAATGAGCAACAATGGCAAACACCTTATGTCATGATTTTCACCTGCACAACAAGGTTATCAATGTTAGAATCGATTTTGAAGAATGACTTCCGATTGTTTGATATCAAGGCAGGGTATGAGATAAAACGATTTTGATTGCATTTCCATTTCACTACGGTTTTAAAACGACATCTTAACTCTATTATATAATTTTATACATACAGATAAGCACCAACGCAAAGGTAACGACTCAAATGATCAATCAATCTCGTAATAAGAAGACTATGGCTTTCAACACAGATTAATAGTACAATAGCATCTATGTCTATTACAGTAAGAGAGATACTACGGCAGACCTAAATGTGGACTCCGATATAGAGAAATACTAGACGAAGGGGTGTGGAATCAAGGTTAAAAATGGATAATTGAAACCTATTTTAAGCCCTCAGTGTAGTTGGCACGTTGAGCCGCTATTCATATACATAATTAGTATACAATGCAAGCTTGAAAAAGCTATCCAGATTGTATGAATAACTAGCAAATAAATGAAAGAAAAGGTAGGCTCTGTATGTGTCGAGCCTGTATAAGTGTAGATTTGGTGTTTAACATGAGCAGAATATCTGGAATTATATTTTCAATGGTTGTCCTGGCATCCCATCGAGTCCTGTCATAGTCTCAACTTGAAGTTGAACATGCGACTGGACAATCAGACTGGACGCGAGTTTTCAAGGCCGATGACTCAGCTGTAGAGTTAATTGACGTGGAGCAATACATTACCAGATATTTATTAGTAGTTATGGAATGATTGTACGCATGGAAAAGAGAAAAGGGGTTTGCAACGATTGGGGGATAGTAAGTGGAATTGAACGAGTTTGCTCGGTCTTTTCAGGCTGTCATTGGCAATATAGAATAATCCTCGACATGTTGCCCGTAGATGCTATCACTCAAGGACTGTTCAGTCCAGAACCATTCCTCGAAATCGAAATCGAAATCGGAATCGAAATCAAAATCAAGATCCAGGTCCAGGGCATCTTCATCAATTCTAACATCTTTTCCCGCCGGCCCACCCTCGACTCGCTCGACAGGCGCTTCAGCGGACCTTACCATATTTGCTGAGATCACAATGTTAGTCTCCTCGTCCAACACACCAATATCAGTTTTGCTAGGAGGTTGGACTGAGCTTTCCGTCTCGACCTCGCTGGCGTCATTCTCAAACTCCTTCATGTATTCCCCTACCGTAACGCCCATTATCTTTTTAGACACACGACAAAGATAACTTGGCGTAATCCCAACCTCTTTTGCCAACTCTTTTAAACCTCCCTTCATCGACAATTCATCCCTTCTCACCCTCAGAAGTGCTATTACGCTAGTGACAACTTCTTGGCCTTTTCCAACGAAGGTAGGGTCATCTGGCTTACATCTCTTGCACGGCCTGTATCCATCGCGTCGCGCTTGATCTTCTGTATCGTAAAATACAACATTGGCTCTCCGAGCAAGACGTGCAGTGCAGGTAGGACGGCAGTAGATCTTGGTGGATTTGACGCCGTAGAAGAAGGACGAGTGGAAAGCAGGTGTGCGGTGCGTAAGGGCAAGCCAGCGGGAGTGGGAGCTCTGGAGCGGGTATGGCTTATTGAACTCGGAGTGTGCGATTGCATGTTGATATAAGCTTAGGAATAATTGAGGAAATTTAGTTTCACTTGGTTACGTAAAGCAACAGCTCCTTAGTATTACGTCATTTCCTGAAAGCTACTTGGTACGCTATTGAAATTGATGCTATGGCCTGATGAGTCACGTGGGCCTCAACCCTAGAGCTCCGGTCGTCTGAGTGTCGATCTATGCAACTACAAATCCGCAACTGAATCAAATTACAATTTATATTTATTGGCCCTCTTTTAATCTAAAAAGACTTAAAGGCAATGAAAATACAAACAAATGCTCTTTCATTTGATCTGCTGACCCTATCCTTATATCTGACATATCTCCACTTGTCTATTTTACATCCACATATAGTATACGTTATGCTAATTTCTCAATTCTCAAGAAATCATTAAATCATGGGTCGAACGCGGTGATCGTTCTCGAGGGTAATGGGTAAGAAGGAGAAGACCAGGTCCGTAAGTTCAAGGAGAGCGAGGAGGAAAATGGTCGCCGCGCACAGCTAGATTCTCCCCAAACCCTGTAACGCCTTCCTCAGCGACCAGGAGCCGAAGAAAGAGCGAAACCAAGAAAAGAATTATAACGAAATGAAAGAAAGAGCTTAGATTACAGATTACAGTGTTACACAGCTGTGCCCTCTTCAAACGTTTCCTCTTCCCTCTGATTTAGAAGGCCTGGAACACCCTAAATCACACCTGTGCAATCACGCTCACTTCGTCGACCATACGGGTGGAAAGTCGACACTAAAATTATGGGGCACGCCAAGTTCAAATTCAACCAACCATTGGGTAGACCAGGTGTATGAAGTACATACTGTGGAGACGATAACGGCGAATGACATGATCCCAAGTCTCTAATTTGACAACCAAATGCTATCATGCTTGCCATGAAGTCAAGAGCTGCTGATTACAAAGCTTTATAGACCTAGCTGCAGAGGAAATTCGTGTCCAGAGATAGATACCGTTTAAGCTTTCAAGACCCTTCAAACACATCTTTTGGTCAACGTTGTGCAGGATGCTGTTCCTCCATACTCAGAATACATGCCGGGATAATTTGCTGGTTCCTCAGGAGAACGATCATTGACAATGGGTCGACTGAGGCATTACGCCCCGTCTTCAGGAGGCAGGCCAAGCACATTCTGCGGAGCAGGGTCAAGGCGCTATTCCCCTTTTCTGCTTCTGGGGTGACGACCTGATGGATACCGCCGGCAAATTCTCCATTGCTCAAACGAGTCAGTGGCTCGTTAACGTTGACAATCGCTTCCATCGTACCGGTCCGCGGGAAGGGAGTGGTCACAGGGATCTTTCCAATCTTCGATTACTAAACCATCATTGCTGTCCTGGAACAGTGGTGTAATGGACCGAAGTCAGTATGTGGTATGCTAGAGATCCCCCGAAAGGAACTTCTGACTACCAGATAGGTTCTGGGATTTGAAAAAGAAAGTACCAAGCTCACTCATTACGAGCACTAAAGTAAGATAAAGACACAAGTGAATTTGTCACTCAAATTATCAATCGACAGTATAGTAGGATTGGTACATTCCTATGTATTGAATGATACCTTCAGATTGCCAGATTGCGAGATATAGAATCTAAAGACAACTCCTTTCATAAGATATCTCGATGGATACAGGAAGATTAGCCACGTCTAGAAGATTAGCCCTAGACGTGTCGAATATTAGACAGCCGCCGATCGACAAATCAAATAGATAAACGGCAAGGTTGTTTAAATTTGAATCCATAAAATCCAAGCAATCTAAGATACGCCGACGCAAGGATGGTAAAGAACTTCCTAATGCGGCAGGTGGCATGGTGGAGACACTTGGACTCAACTCCATCTAGGAAGGAAACAGATTGATGTCAATCAAATCTGTAGCAGATAAGACTTAAAAGCTCGCATCATCTGTATAAAGTACCCTTCGGTGGTAGATTATCCTAGTGCACACAAGCATTAATAGCCGGTGGTGGAGCCGGCGCGGCATACGTCGCCGAGACGGGAAGCTACCACTTGGCTAGCGCCAACAAAGCTTGTATTTGTGTTGATGGCGTTTCTCCTTGAGGATATTTCGAGATGGCACGGGATTAGATGAATGTGATTCAGAACGGTTTCCCCTCTCACTAACCTGAATCTATGCGGGAAATTAGCCCCATTGGTGGTTTCCAGATGCCAGAATTAGAAAGTCACATATGTGTGTGAAGCATGCCCCTGTGGTGGCAGATTCCGTATATAACGAAACAATCCTTTCATTATTGTACTAGATTCTGTAATATTTTTTATTATATATTGAAAAAATCCTTTATATAGTATTATCGATATTAATAAGCTATTTGTACCTGATGACACTTTTTTGTTTCAATAGGGTTTTAATCATTTTGAAGGATTTTCATAGTTTTTTTGATTTATTAAAGCGCTTCTAAAGCTTTCGAATTTCGATTAATAATCAATATATAAATGTATATATACTAAATCAAAGCTACTCTCTTGTTCATATAAATGATTATATAATATAATAGTAAAGCTGTTGATTGAAGTCCTGAAAATGATCAACCCCCCTTTAGATTTTTTCGGTTAGTCTTCTATACACACTCCCCTCCTTCAGACCTTTGACTAACTACCCTTCCAAGCTTAGCACGCTCCCCCCCCGTCCACTCCTAGCTCTTACCAATGCGAAGAACTAATTCAAATACTCCGAAAGTTCTAAGTCCCCTAAGAGCTCCCTCATTTTCATTTTTTCTATTAAAATTCAATCATAAACAGGTCTCATTCTGTGGCGGTTTTATTTGTCACTGGCGAATTAGTTAATTCGCCAATGACGAAATTGGATATCGATATTGTAATGTACGTTTAAAAAAAATTGTATAGTAATCTATATTGAATTTTCTTTTATCATCGTCATTGAATCTGCCACCACAGGGATGTCTTATTTTCGTCAGCATAGGAAATCCTAATGTTGAATATTTTCCATACTGACCTGCCAAGAACAGTAAGCATGTTTCTTCAAGCATGCTTCTTTGCATTAAACAAAATCTGTATCGATGTTCAACGCAATACATGCCGATAATACGCCATCAAAGCTTTTGATGCTTACCTTCCTTTTCCGAGATGGAGAAAGGAACCAGATCAAGCATTAGATTCACGGTTCAGTAGTGAACCATTGGAGTATAAATAAGTCGTTGTCGTCTTCCTCTATCTCTCCATCCACACAGCTTCATCTTCTATTATTTTTAATTCCTTCACCAGTTTCTGTACCTCCTGCACCATGTTGTTCACCAGCCTCCTTGCATTCGCCGGCGCCGCTGCCGTATCGGCATCACCTATTGCCCAAGTCAAGTCTACTGTTCTTCCGTTGTCGAAACACATCAACGTCATCTCCATCAAGAACATCGTCGACAAGGGACATGCCCGAATCAACAAGGTCAATGGTATCGAGACTGTTGACAAGCGTGCTGCTGCAGTCAGCTCTGGCGCGGTCACTAATGAGGATGTCTCCTACGTTGCCCCAGTCGTAATTGGAGGTACCACCTATTCGCTCATTGTCGATACTGGATGTATGTTACCTTTCCAAGCATCTCTTAAACTATATACTAATTGTCTCACTCAGCCTCCAACACTTGGTGCGGTGCCCAGGCCTCTTGCGAGAAGACTTCAACTGGTGTAGCTACTGGTGGTACAGTCTCCGTATCCTACGGTAGCGGTTCATTCTCTGGCAAGGAGTACACAGACACTGTCAGCTTCGGTGGTCTTGCCGTCAAATCTCAATCCATTGGTGCTGCCACCAAAGCCACAGGCTTTTCCGGCGTCGATGGCATACTCGGTGTCGGTCCATTCGGTCTCACTCAGGGTACCGTTTCTGGCACCTCTACCGTTCCAACCTTCTTGGACAACCTCAAGAGCCAAGGAAGCATCACAAGTGAGGTCCTTGGTGTCTACTTCAAGCCAGAATCTGGAAGTGATGACAACGATACCAACGGAGAGCTTACTCTTGGTGGCGTTGACACCACTAAATACACTGGTGCTCTTACCTACTTCCCTAAGGCCACGAGTGGCGATGCTTCATACTACTGGGGTATCTCCATCTCCAGCTTCGCTTACGGCTCTACAACCCTTGCATCATCTTCCTCTGGAATTGTTGACACCGGAACCACTTTGATCTACATCCCAACCTCAGCTTACAACAAGTTCCTCTCTGCCACCGGCGGTAAGACCGATAGTTATTCTGGTCTTGCTGTCTTCACCACCAAGCCAACATCCAACTTCGCCATTACCTTTGGATCAACCACTTACACCCTTACCCCCGCACAATACTTGGTCCCAACCGCCCAATACTCTTACTTCGGTCTTACCAGCGGCAAGTATTACGCCTGGATCAACGATGGAGGTTCCTCTGGTGTCAACACCATCATTGGCCAAAAATTCTTGGAGAACTACTATTCTGTCTATGACACCACCAACTCCCGTATTGGTTTCGCTACTGCCGCATAAAGCAGCATGGCCCTATAAATGTAGCTAGATTCTACCACATAGTATATAGCAAATTTACATATAGTCAATATTGTTTGGTTTTGATATTGATCATGTGATTAAATAACTGAGTTTCGATGCGCTAGTTGCTCTTATATTTGAGAGATAAGGACGATGTAACTAATGAAATTTCTCGCTAAAACCACTCGTGTTTACGATATTTATGCCATAGTTCTCCTGAGAGCTACGGATGAGAAGCATAGAATAGGATGAAAACAAAGAAAGAATTGCCAATACATCTATGATCTGCCTGAATATATGAAAAGCTTGTTTGGTTGCTAGTGCCAGCTTTCACATAGCTTACCGAATATCAACAGCTTTAGAATTTGTCAAAGATACAAGAAATGCAATTTCAAGATGTGATTTGAGGAAACTGGGGGGACTAGGAGATGTAAAAGCTGGTAATGAATCCAATGATTGGGGTGTTGTTGTAATATCTATTATTGTGATATTTGCAATTTGAAAGGGAGCCGCAGTGATGAATTGAAGATCCGAAACTGGTACAGAGGTAGGTGTAGGCGAAGGTGAGGTGTATTCAAGGGCATTATTGTCCGAAGGTCACTCGATGATATGTTGGGTATGATGCTTGCCTCCGGAGGATCAGCAAAGCATCATATCAATGACTCGTCGTTGGATGAATGAAAGGTATCATCAAGCGGTAAGGCTCCAGACCCTATAGCTCGCTGCCCTCGCAGACACATCTTTTCATTATTCTGCCTTCGAGATAGTGAACTCCTGAGGGCTAGTGGAGCCTCATTTAAACTAACGGTTATGGAATACTCTGAAACCGGTCTTTGGGTATCCGCAATAAGACTGAGTCGTTGAGAACCTGGCTATTTGTTCCCGAGGATACAATGACAATGTAATAACAGTCGCCGAATCACTACGTAACAGATGAGATGCGGTTGTAGTAGCTCTCCTAAATTTGATATTAGTGAAGATAGAGTGGAAGCACTCCCTGAGAGAGGGCTCCAGATATCCGGAAACCTGCTTCTGCGAGAAGACCGGATCGATTGTATAGAGTCATACAATGTCAGTGTCATCTACTCTTCGCATTCCGCTCCATCAGATTACTACGTGTCTGATGATGAGAAAAGCTCACGATACGATGCTCCAACATGCAAACATTAAGGCAAACTAAAGCATTAACACCAATGCTCTCGATGTTTCCGCATAAATAAGTGAATACAGCTATCACCCCCCAATGAAAACTCTGTTTTCAATAACTCGCGCTAAAAATCCGTCGAGGAGATATCGTAGGAACCAATTCAAATCATTGTGCGCTCTGTTTTTCAGATTATACAAATTCAAATATTCGCAGCTGTGCGAATATCAAGACTTATAAAGTCTGAACTACAGCCCATCATGAAAGGGATCTTGAATACATGTATAGACAAAATGGGTTAATCAAGTGTACAATGCTATTGCTGAAACAAAATGTGCACTTTGCAGCAAATACTCGGATGTAGAATAGCCCCGACCAGTAAATTTTGACTGCCAATATTGTACATGTAAATATTGTGAATGCGGGAATAAAAATATGAGAGAGAGAGGAAACAGAAGCGAAGGACAAAGATTGTATAGCGAGACAATGTGTAGAAGAAGCTCAATGATCTTGGGCATGAAAGAACCTGTAACCTTTTCTCACTTTGACTCTTGCTTTTATGAGAATATATGTGAATAAGAATTGCACAAGAATACAAAATGGAAATACATGATAGAATAAATGTAACTAAATTGTGAATATTGAGTACGATCTAAACGGCTTCTATGAGATAGAGTTTCAACTATGCTCCTCCTTTATAGTATATATTGATGATATAGTCAAATTGAAATCTTAACAATCCCAATTTGTCTTAGCACCCATGGTAACATGCTTACATGCTTCTATTCGATTTTAATGACCAACTTGCCAAAATGTTTTTGGTCCCACATATATTGATAAGCCTCCTTAACCTCATCCAGTCCGAATACCTTTTCATCAACCACTGGTTTGATTCCATTTGCATCAATCGCCCTGTTCATGTCTTCGAACATTTCTCTGCTTCCTACGAGTAAACCTCTAACCGTGCAGACATTTACCAAACAGTCCAAAAATCCTGGCTCCTTTTCTTTTGCTTGTCCGCCCACAAATCCAATTATACTGATAACGCCGTCGATCTTGATAGCCTTCAGAGATTGTGCCATGGTAGTAGGGCCGCCGACTTCGAGAATGTGCGTTACGCCGGCGGACGAGGGAGTAAGGGATTTGGCATGTGCACCCCATTCCGGGGTGGTTTTGTAGTTGATAACGTGGTCGACACCAAGTTTTTTGAGTGTTGAAGCTTTTGAATCGGAGGAGGTTGTGGCAATTACGGTTGCCCCAGCTGCTTTAGCAAATTGGACAGCGAATATGCTAACACCACCAGTTCCTTGGGTGAGAACCACATCGCCAGGCTTCAGCGGCTTCAATCCGTAAAGAGCATTCCAGGCTGTAACGGCGGCACATGGCAAAGTTGCTCCTTCAAGGTAGGAGAGGGAGGAAGGCATGTCTACGAGCCCATTTTCGTTAAAAATACCGTGTTGACGAAGTGTACCATCCAAGGCACCACCCAAGCCACTTTGGATAGATAATTGATCAAGCGAGCCGCCAAAGTGACTTTGATTGAAAAGAGTAAGTACCTTCGCTCCGGGTCTAAATCGAGTTACTTTTGATCCAACAGCGAGGACTTCGCCAGCACCATCAGAGCCAGGAATTATGCCGTCTTTGAGCGCAAATGGATATTGGCCCTGCAAATAGAAAGGACTGGTTAGTGTCACCTACAGGATCAGGGCTGTTAGAAGCTGCAATGATTGTACAGACTTACTTTTGGTATTATCAAATCTCTATAGTTCAATGACGCAGAGTGAAATTTCACGAGAACATCGTTAGCACCTAATTCTGGAAGTGTAGCTTGAGTATCATATTTCAAGCTATCAAATCCATTTTGTCCTTCGATCCTCCAACTTTTGGTAGTTTTGGGGATTGATTCAGACATATTTATTACTTGTTAGTGAAATTATATATATGTGTGTAAAGTATGAGGTTCAATGGCCGAAAAAAAGGCTGTTGATGACGTTAATGTGATAGAGATGTGAGCAGATATATACCGCCACAAAAAACAATCCTTAGGATCACCATGCGGAGGTCCGCCTGAGTGGATTGTGAATGATCCACATCCTGCTATCTCCTAGTTTGATGATGTAGAAACATCGGAGTTATCATTCTTGACCATTGAGATTGTTTGACGACTCTCCTTTGATGGAGAAGTTTACTTAATCAGAAATGTTTGATTCCTGATCAACAAAGAATCCAAGGGAATCTATGGTATAATCAATCCTTTGGTTCTCTGGTGATAAGATAGAGACGTTGCTAAATCAGAAACATAGATTCATCGACAGAAAATCGAATGAACACACTGGGTATACGAGTACCAGGTTTCAGTGAGATTGATGCGATATATAGGACGTGGAATACATCACCATGATGGCCATACCTTGATGTATTTTGATATTTCTTGTGAGGTTATTCCCAGTAATGAAGCACATAAAGGAGATGACGTCGACGTCTAAAAGTCGAGATTGAGCGAACTAAAGTGTATTAATATCACATGACAATGCCGGTCACCAATCATCTTTGGTTTGCGAGCCACTTTTAGTCATGGCTCTGATAATGGATGACAAATGATAAAATGTACCAATTACTTCATAAATTGAATCACCAGTTCTCGGATTCCCCTCTTCACGTGACTGTATGAGAATGCTTAAGTACTAGGTATACCAAGTACATTGATATATATATATACTCCATTGTTAGATGCATCAGACGCCCGAGACAAATTCGAATACACATCGTGTATCTACCATTGGTAGCTACTGAACAACAAGATCTTTATAATTCTTGAGAAAGAAAGCAGAAAGAAAACCCTTTATTCCTAGGCAAGATACTTTAGATACGGCTACATGTCCATATTCTCATCCTCTCATCATCTTCAACCCTTTGAGAATATAACTTCATTTCAAACGAGGTTGACTTTCGGGATCTGTCATCCATATATTATCAGTTTGGCTGTAGATGTTCGGCAGCTCTCTTCATTGTGATGACAGAGAACAAGAAATAGCATATTCACATGCTTGTTATGAATCTCAATTCCTTCGAGGTACTACCCCTAGCAGGGTTTTAACTACCTTCCTAAGTAGGTAGGATCTCAACATAGTCTAGAATTCGGTAACTGTAGGCATAACTATAGAGATTCGGGTCAAGACAAGGAAATGAAATTGGCATTGAAGAGATGACTTTTGGGTTTCAATCCTTAATCGCCATACGGGCGCTCAAACGTCTTACCTTGCGAGATGCTGCCTGTGGTTTAGTGATGGCGTTTCCTGGCGGCTGACGTTTCAATAGGTTGCAAACGTCTCACCGTTAAGATCAATTCTAAAAAATCGTTCCATCAAGGATGCCAAAAGAATAACTATCCAGAATTACTACACCTACGTGGTGGAATCGTGGTGGTACCATATACACCTAATTCAAGCTTACAATACTGCGACATTGATCTCATGTCGACTTCAAATGCAGTACCACATCGCCTCGAGTTATTCAGAGTGACACTACATCAGGATTGTCACTCAAGCTGGCATGCCATGTCATGGATATCAGCGTCTGACCTCCAAAAGATATCCCAACTCCCATTGTACAATTTTGGCAATCTTCCTATGAGAGCATATTTTGCATGGAAAAAGGCGTTTCTGACGGTCCTGTTCAGCACGTTGGTTAACACGTGTGGCTGGGGGAAATGCATCTTACTTGGTGATCTCACCACAATTTCATCCTAGTTCCAGAATGGAATGTACTAAGTCATCAAACTGTTTCGAATTCCCCCGATATCCATTCTTCGCCATCGAAGGACCGATATGAGTTTCTACATTGGTAACCATCTTCCGACCCTCCAACTCATGCTTGCTGCGATCGAAGATTCAGTTCGCGATCACCATATCTCAAAAAAGCAAGAAATAAGGATCTTCAAGTCAGCTGGCGTTTAAGAGTGAAGAAAATCAACCAAAAAACATAAAGGTTAACAAGCTGTGGAGACTTATGGTAAGAGGCTCGTTGATCTGGGGTAACAAGGTGGAAAAAGTGCGGGAACATCGGCCCATTCACCGCAGCGCTTCTCTCACATTGCAGGTTTCACCAGAACGTGGAGAAATCGGAGAATTTTACGTTGCTTTAATTTTCAATAATGGTCAACTTGTTCCTGGAGAATCAATATATCAGTACGCGTGTTCAGACATTCTTTCACTCATGATTCGATAACCTCACGACGCACTTATGGATTTAGGGTTTAGAAAAGGGGTCTTCCGGGATAGCTCTTCATGTATGATAATGGCACGTATATTCACACCTCGATGGTACATCGCGTCAGTCTTAAGATTCCTACCTTGATTGCGGTGGATTTCGGCTCCTGAAGAGACACGGGCCATATTGCGCTTCTCGGGTGGCTGGCTAAAGCTCATCGTCTAACCAATACGTTTGACACCCTAGACACGGAGCCCGAGACGAAATGCCTACATTATATCTCATCCTGGCATATGATATTACAAGGGACAATGGAAAATAGGACTATCATATCTAGATACCAATAATCTGCCACCCCTGCCTAGAATGAAAGAAATGGATGATCCGCATAATGACAAAATCTGATATCACGCCAACAAAGATTAACTGAAAGAGCGGAAAAGCACCGACTCGAGAGTAAGAACTCCGTACCTTTTGACTTTCAAAAGAATGGAGGAATTTCACGGGGAAAATCTGACAAGGATTCCCTCGGGACTCCGCATTTTGGTCCTACTAACAGCTGCACCTGCATATGGCAGTTCCAATTTCCTCAAGCTTATCAAGGCCTCGTACCTGGTAATACGCGGGGACTATTCGATCTGGAGAAGGATAGACCTTCAGGATTCTGTTGGATGTGCATATTGCATGATGCACCATTTCAAAAGCCTGACGTGACCCGACTGTCACCGACCTTGGAGATGAGATAGAGTGAATTCATGAATTGTTTTATTGATCACGGCTCGAAATGTGACTTTGCTTACAAGCTACCATCAAATCATCACAATCAATACGGGGTTGCCAAGAAGTTGGGGTCGGGCACAGAGTCACATTGGGATTAGAGCAACATACATAAGCGTGCAAGCGAAAGCATGTGCAGACGAGCAAGCTCGAATGAGGATGGGGAACATCGGACCGTTTGGTGCTTGGATGGTCAAGCAACCTGGAATAACCACTAACAAACTGGTTGTACCACATCTAAATCCTTTTCGATAAGTAAATATGTATGAGAATTGACATGCATTCAACACCAGCAGCTAGACTCGAGTACCTAACCTCGCTAACAGACGCTCTACTATCTATCCATAATCATACTACTGTATAATGAATGTTAATTTGCATGTGTTTGTAGCATCGGAGTTTCTAGAACATGTGTGGTTGGGGTTCGGTAAGATGATGCGAATGGAATGCTGTCTTGAAGATTGGAAACTGGTGACCACATCGAGTCAGAATCTGAATTGATGATTGAAGTGTGGTGGGGATCTTGTGTGGTGCCCGAAGAAAGTTTACCTCGGGCTGAAGATGGCGATCAGAGAAGAGAGCAGAGGAGAGGAGAGGAGAGGAGATAGAGGGGATTTAATATACCCCATGTCTAAATATTATGCGCACCATTACGATGGAATAATTACTTTACAAAGTACATTCAATATTCGAGGAGATATATTGAAAAGCCATCAAAAACGTTTTAACAGTGTTTTTTTATTTAGAAAAATGGGGACTCGATAAAATAACGAAGTTTCATTGGCGCATTAATTTTTAAAATGGATTTGGAACACAAAGACATACCGAGGAGACAAGCTCCACATACACACATGTAGACTACCAAACATGATGATATCAAAATTAAAGTAAGAAAGCGCGCTTTTATTAAAAAACAAGTACTGTACTTCCACATCACATTACGGATCTCGGTACCGTATTGTCACTAATTTGACGCCACCGACTTTCATATCTCTTCTCGCATTCGTCTCAACTTGATGTCCTTCGTACGGAATATATTGAAAGAGAAAAGGGGGTGTGGGGAAAGGTAAACCAAAAAAAGTCATGGAGAAATAAGGTCTGGGGGAGGGGGAGGGAATGGACATAGATCATTACTGTGTCCCAACAACGATGACTGTCGTCCTTAAAAATTTCTTACATTTTTTCCTGTCACACCAACCTCGGAGGAGGGGTAGATTTGGGGTTTTTTGAACTGGGTTGGCCTAAGGGGCCCTGATGATCACTCATTTGAGAATTTCGATCTTAAGAGATGTGGATTGATTGTCTTAACAACTTCTTGAATCACTCATTCGTTCATGTGTGCTACACTACTAAAAGACAATAGTAGTGACCAAATCCTTGATCGCGTTTTCTTGGGGTGGGGTGGTTTATTGCGCAAGTTCATGGACTAGAAGACTAGAACACTGCTGACAAGATTAAGAACTGCCAATTGAAGGATAGACCTGTTTCCTACTGAGTGGACTAACTTTACTTTCATCCAATCCTATTCAATCCACGCGATTAAAGGTTACGGATGGGCAAATATTAAGATTTCGCAAGAGAGTCACTCCACTCCTGTCTCCACTCCACCAACAGCTAGCTAGCTAGACGAGCTATGTACTACTCCGTACATATTTGAACCCCATGTCAACCTCAACCAAGTCATGGATTTAATGACAAAACGAAACAACGAGATTGTCAAAGTACTGCGTGAAAGGAAGAAAGAAAAACGATAAGTGACAATATCTTCATCATAACCCCATCCCTACATTATTACTGGTCGCCCTCATCTGTATTGAGTATCATTGGTTGAGAGTTGGAATTTCAACAAAAATTTCAAACCTTGTCCACACCAACCATCGAGGATCCTTGATGATTGAATCTTCGATTTCAAGATTTTTCGGAAAAAGTATGACCGAAAGGAAAGGGCCTTCGGAGGTGATGCCACCGTGGGGCAGGCTCTCCGAGACCAAAAGACCAGCATCTGCATACCCCCTGCACCTATTCGCTGATTATCTTAATCCATCCTTGTTCTCTCCACAAGTTAAGATCAATAAAGCTTAGGAGAGAGAACATGCCTCTTATCCTTTACCGGTACTTCATGCGAACCCCGCCATATAGTTTATTAGTTCATGAGCTCACGTTAGAGACATTGCCCTGTCATCTTGTGGCTAGCATTTTAGCTTTTATTATTATTTCCCCTTCCAAGACGGTCCTGCTGATATACAGGGAGCCAAGGTATATGTCAATTCCATGTCGTATTAAGGAGATATAGATGCTCAAATCGCACTCTTGAAATCATCTTAGAACCTTATTTACTTTCCTTCCATCTTATGGAAAGCCGTCAGCTTTTAACCATCAACAGAGCTTCCATCATAGCTAGGTTGAGTTTCTTCGAGCCCACCTTGTTCTAGCAACTTTATTTGCACATCAAATCCAAAATGCTTTCCAATCCCCTTCATCGCTTTTCGGCATATAATACTATGCCCTCGAACAATATGTTGTCTAACGGGCACTTACCATCCAATCATATGCATACTTCAGGCTTAGATACTCTTGCTCATGGCTCACAATATGCTATCTCACAGCTTCACCAACAACAAGTGGACATTCGTCAAAACTCACAGGGTCATAGGAACGCGACTCCAAAACATCGACAGCATCCTTATGCAATGGGAATGCCTGGAGGCAACGCTACATCCACTAGAGGCTCCGGGAACTCTGGACCAATTCGAAGGAGAATCAGCAGAGCTTGCGATCAGTGTAATCAACTCAGGACTAAATGCGATGGCCAAAGTCCCTGCGCCCATTGCGTCGGTAAGTATTTTCATTGAGATCCAAAGGATAAGGCTCATGAAGATATAGAATTTGGACTAGGATGCGAGTATATCCGTGAACGAAAAAAGAGAGGGAAAGCTTCCCGAAAAGATCTTGCACAACAAGCTGCCGCTGCCGCTGCCGCCAATGGACAAAAGTCACCTACCGATCAATCATCCGAAGAGAGATCGCCAGTGGAGTCCCGCAATGATCCATCTTCCGCCATTTCCTTGACAAACGAAAATGTTGAATTCCCACGACATACACCATCCAGGTCTTTGAGTCTTAATACAGCCGCAGTTGAAAAGCCTTCAGCTCGAGAATTGATGAAAGGAAGAATTCGTGCTAGTAGTCTCGAAAGCCTAACAGAAGTACCATCCCAAGGACATCCGCCTCACATTAGCCGCGTGGAAGTCGATCAAATCGGTAGTCCTGGGTCCCTGAATTTACATGGCTATTCAAGCATGCACGGTTACCGCTCTACCTTGAATCCCCACATGATGAACGGCAGTGGCAGTCATGCAAACTTTAACACCTCGCAGACCGGTTATTCAGATCTACCCTATGCTATACACGGTCAAAGCCCGCCTAATTTTACGGGTAATAGCCAAGGTCAGTTTCGTTTAGCCGAAAGCCCTTTGACCGGTTTTCCTATGGGCTCTGATGCCCCTTCACCCGGTGGGTGGATGTCATTACCCTCTCCTTCAAACCAATACCAACACGTGACACATCAGAACTTCAATGCACCTCTACGATATCCCGTGCTACAGCCATTGGTACCTCACCTTGGCAGTATCATCCCAATACCTTTAGCTTGTGATTTACTCGAATTATATTTCGCAAGCTCGTCATCAGCGTTGATGCACCCTACCTCTCCTTATATTCTCGGCTACGTTTTTCGCAAACACTCGATCCTTCACCCGACAAAACCTCGGCATTGTACGCCTGCTTTACTTGCTAGTATTTTATGGGTTGTGGCACAAACTAGTGACGCAGCTTTTCTAACAGCCAGTCCATCATCTCGTGGACGAATTTGTCAAAAATTACTCGAACTTACTGTTGGTCTTCTTAAACCTCTGATTCATGGAACGACGGGAAGCAGCGAATCTGCTTCCAATTTCTCTAATACTGTCATTAATGGTGTGGCGTTGGGCGGTCTTGGTGTAGCAATGCCCGGTTCGGTATCTACAGATGCACTGAATGAGACGGGGGCTTTTGGTGCCGCTGGAACTCTTGACGACGTTATAACTTATATTCATCTCGCTACTGTTGTGTCAGCTAGCGAGTACAAAGGAGCGAGCCTTCGATGGTGGAATGCGGCTTGGTCATTAGCTCGCGAACTTAAATTAGGAAGGGAATTACCCCATAATCCAGCGCCAATGGCTCCAGAACAACCAGATGAAGGAGCCAATGATGTGGATGCTGATGGAGAAGACGACGATGAATTACCTAGAACTCCAGGGACGATAACCGAAGAAGAGAGGGAAGAGAGGAGAAGGATATGGTGGCTTTGTTATACCGTGGACAGGCACCTCGCATTATGTTATAACAGGCCATTATTTCTGTTGGATATAGAATGTGATGGTCTTCTCCAGCCAATGGATGACGCACTATGGCAGGCTGGAGAATACTATACTGGTGATTCAAGCATTCATATTACTTCCCCTTCAGGCACTCATCGTATACGGAGGCGCGGACCTAACTTTGAGTGTACTGGACATAGTATATTCGGATACTTCTTACCGCTCATGACGATCCTCGGCGAGATCGTCGATCTCTACCACGCCAAAAATCATCCTCGATTCGGCATTGGTTTTCGCTCTGCGCGCGAGTGGGATGATCATGCGAATGAAATCGCCAAACAACTCGATGCCTATGGTCAAAGTCTCCGAGACTTCGAGACGGAACAAATTCCCCCCTTACCCGATGACCAAAATGATCAAAACATGGAAGGCACCATCCCATCCTCTACAACCAATAAACCCCTCGAACACAACGATGTTAGCTCTCCTTCAGTGCATTCAGTTCACACCGTATCCTCGAGTCACGTCTCCGAAGCCAATATCCAAACTCGCATCGTGGTGGCGTATGGTACTCATGTCATGCATGTTCTTCACATTTTGTTGACCGGGAAATGGGATCCGATTTCTTTACTCGATGATAATGACCTCTGGATCTCGTCGCAGAGTTTCATCAATGCAACAGGTCATGCTGTTAGTGCAGCAGAAGCTATCAACAATATTTTGGAATACGATCCCGGCTTGGAATTTATGCCGTTTTTCTTTGGCGTGTATTTGTTGCAGGGCAGCTTTTTGTTGTTACTTATTGCAGATAAGCTTCAGGTATGTTTGTGATTCTGTATTCCTCTATCCCGTCTAGATTTTGTCAACAATAATGTGATTCATCGATCTAACATGAATAAATAGGTCGAAGCATCACCCAGCGTAGTAAAAGCCTGCGAAACCATTGTCCGAGCCCACGAAGCCTGTGTCGCGACGCTGAATACAGAATACCAGGTTAGTTCCTCCTTCATTACCCATCCACATCCACCCCCCCCTCCCCCCTTTTATCTTCATTTCTTCTCCCCATCCATCTCACTCCCACAAAACTAACACACACCCCCCAGCGCAATTTCCGCAAAGTAATGCGCTCAGCACTCGCACAGGTACGCGGACGCATCCCCGAAGACTTGAACGAGCAACAGTTGAAACGAAGAGAAGTACTCTCTTTATATCGTTGGACGGGCGATGGAACGGGGTTAGCTTTATGAGATTTTTTGCTTTATTTCTTTCGTTCTTGCTTTTTTGTGTGGGGATTGTGGTTTCTCTAGGGTGCGATGATTTGGATGGGATGGGATGGGATGGGATGGGATGGGATGGGATGGGATGGGATGGGATG
>JBBMOJ010000374.1:0-40916 GCA_038090695.1 Sclerotinia spermophila | reverse complement strand
CGAGAGATCTCTAGACACTTCCACGTGACCCTAGAGGCAGCTCCCGTAACAGTATGATTAGTATAATTAGTATACAATTTCAATAGAATTAATCAAATGAAGTTATAATAGCTTTCTTGTTGATAGTATAAACTATTAGGATATAGATAAAGATTTATATTGTATTATAAGAATAGAAGAATTATAAAAAAAAGAAGTCCTATTTATAGAAAATAGGATATGCTAATAGTCTATACTTGAGGTATGAAGGCAATTATAGAACATATAGTTGGCGCCGTAAAAATATTATAAGAATTGGGATAAAGGTAAAGGTTTGTTTCAATATTTTGAAAGTGTTTTTCTAATTATTAGTTTAATTCTATATATTCTTTTTCTTTAATAAACAATTCAATAGTTTTATAATTTTAAAAAAGTTGTAAATAAAATGTTGATAAAAGTTAATAAACTTTAAAAAGTATTGGAGGTTTTTAAGTTTAGTTAATGATTTCTATTTAAGGATAGTTTTAATTTTATTAGAGTCTATTTCGATATTGTTTAAGGTAATGATTAGGTTGAGGTATTTTATTCTTTTTGTTTCGAACTTATATTTATCAATATCGATTTGTAATTTGGTATTGATAAGTCTTTGAACAACTTTGTGGATCTACTTCTGGTGGTTTGTAGTGTTCTCGGAGTAGATTAGGATATCGTCTAGGTACGCTGTACAATTCTTATCCAGGAGATCGAAAAGAACAAGTTGATGAAGTCAGTAGTATCGGTTTCAGCAGAGTTGACAATATAGTTCAAGAAAGGGTAATACGGGACTAGGCCAGGTGCTGGATCAGGTATAGATATTAGTATAGGTACGGCTATGTTTAGGACACTTTTAGGATTAAAACAACCAAACAGAGTTCCTAAACAGCAGCGGCAAGGGTATACAGTCAGTTAGCGGTGAATACAATTAGTATAATCGATATACAATTTTGGTAGAATTAATTAAATAAAATTACAATAGCTTCTTGTTGATAATACAAACTATTAGGATATAGATAAAGATTTATATTATACTATAAGGGTAGAAAAGCTATAGAAGAGAGAAACCTTATTTATAGGAAGTAGGGCATACTAGTGGTGCGTGCCTGAGGCACGAAGGCAACTATAGAACATGTAGTTGGCGCCGTGACAATTATTGATTTTGCTATTATATTCTATATATCGATTTCAATTTCTTGATTATAGCTTTTTCTTTTTACTTTTAATGAATTATAATACAGTACTGAATAATATATTATATAAAGATAAAGAATTATTTGAAATCACAAAATAGAACTTTTAGATTATATTCAAAAAAGCTTGGATTCAATTTATATAATATATAATATACTCTTTTCTTTTAAAAAAATAGGTATTTATTTTATATATAAAGGAATTATTATTATTAATATTATATCTGAATCTCTTTTTATATTATTTATATTAATATAATTAGCTAGGGATAAATTTAAAACTCTATATACAACAAAAGCATTTTGTAAGCTCAAATTAGAATTTTAGTATCAATATAATCCTGAAATCATTTTAAAACTTTTTAAAACCATTTTTATTAATATAGCTTAAACTAATATCCAATTGTATAAAGCAAAAAGGCTAAAAAAGGTTATAAAACTAGAAAAGAAAAAAAAGAATCAATCTAAGAAATTAAATCTAATAAAAGAAAAGGAAAATAGAATATATTTATACTCTTCTAAAACTATTTCAAAAGCTAAGATTTATCAATATATCAAAACATTTATTATTCAATAGAAAAAGGAAACCAAGAAATTAAAAAAACTAAAAAGAAAACTAAAAAGGAAAAGAAATATTTAGAGATACAAAAAAACACTTACTAAAAGAAAATTGATTATTAGATTTTATAGGATTTCAAAAAGTATAATAAGAAAGTTCTGAAAGCTCTAAAATCATTTATTAAGAAAACTAAAAGTATTCTAAAACCTTTTATTATAATAGATCTAATATCCCAAAAAGTTATAAAACCTTTAGATACTAAAAAGATTGATATTTTGAAGAATAATAAAAAGAGGGTAGAAATCAAAACTAGGAGTAGGCGAGTAATCACAATACCAATAAGATTTAAAAGTTGATCATTTAATAATTTTATATGAAAATTCTATATTACATTATCAATATTTAAAAATTTCAACTTGATATCTTATAAATTATAATTATTATTAAATATTGAAGTTCTAATAGTGGTGAATTTGAGATTGTACAAGATATGGGGTAGTGCAAGATGTCGGGATATCGGTTATACCTTTCAAACTCTTTTTCATCGCAAAAGAGAGCAGACATAGACAAGTACTGACTGGTAACCAAAATATCCAATACTCTGAACTAATAGATGAGATGCAAGCTCCCAGTGTATCGAATGTTCCAAATGAGATAAGTAGTTAATTGGATCAAGTTTTCCACAGAAATCGAACGTTCGAAGTGAGTTAATCATAATACTTGAATCCAGGAATTAGCAGACCTTTTTATGATCGAACCGTAGTCCGGATCATCACGAAAATTGCTATGAATACATGCGGTTAACAATTTTTAATACCAGTCGAATGTGAAATACTCTATTGATGTAGTATAATAACCTACCTATAAACTCTGCTTTTCGTTAAAGACCCGAGCAATCTTCCCCTTCCAGATTCACCTGTGTCTTAGTATGCCACCAAAACTTACAATAACTCTTCCATAAACTCGACTCATCCCTATATTTGAAGCGCCGGTATACAATCATCAGTCCATCGTTATTAACACGCTCACTGCTACGTTTCCTATGTCTTGACCTTATCGATGTAGTTTCCTTCCTGAAGTGGCCCCGTAACTAATTTCTGTATGTACTATGTTATATTCTTTACCATTGAAGATCACTGTTGACGGCCCAGTTGAAGAGGATCAGAAAGGTTCTGGAAAGAATCACAACATTTTTGATAACAAACAACTCTTAGAAAAGTGAGGGGTGCCGATGCTCCTGAGCTAATGAGCTTACCCATATCTTCTAGGCGATGATCGAAGAGGATAAGGGTGATATTTGCTGGAGGCCCGGCCAGCATAGCATTGACACTATATCAGACAGTATCTTCAGCCCTGTATCTTTATCCGCGCTAACGGGTTTGTCCATAATTGACATAGCTACACTAGATTTTTCGGCTTGATGAACGCCCATGATATGCATGGTCATACTATGTATGACGGCCGGATACCGATTTCTATGATTCAATCCTTACTCGGGTTCCCGCCCATAGAATCCTAGCTTCCATGTGTCAATTCTCCATCCTACACGTTCCACGCCTTCCTCGCTCTCTCAATACCTTCAAATTAGGTAGAAATGAAGAGACATCGGATAGATAAGATAGCCAATATTCTTTATCTGGGACTGATAGGAGCCCGAGTCGTGCCCTGCATGTGAATGTTATTGCAGAGTCCAGATCATGCAATACAACATTGAAGTATCCATTCTTAAAGGTATTTGGAATTGCATTATAGCTGACCTTTCAGCAAAATATTCATGAAGAATTGTAAATCTTTTTTTGCTACCCCCTCCACACCAAAGAAGTCCTGCTGCTTTATCAAGCAAATTGGACCCTAGCAACCTACAGAATGCCGCATTCAAAATAGAGGAAGCGACTGTGTCTTTGGGAGCAAGTCGAACCGGCTAGCTTTCTTGGCTAATTCGAAGGTATTCGCAACTGGAGCAGTGGAAATGGACTTCAAACTTCATCAGCGATCTCGCAATTTTGTCAAGGAGTCCACTTGGTTCCATCCTGTTCATATTGATAATTCGATAGCACTTGAGAAGTAGTGCTGCATTACAATAACAGTAAAACATAGAATGTGACCATATCGTAACAATACAATTAATATAAACCTCTTTTATGAGATATTCATGCATCATCCCCCTCGTCTCCCAACAAAAACACTTACAAAAGTTCAAAAGATGCACAGACCATTCCCCAAAATCCACACTAGTGAATCCCTGTCTGATTGCTTACCTAATCCAGATGTTGCCATGCCAAACTGACTTTCGACCATCGAACATCGTCGTCAAAGTCCATATCATCTAGCATCAATATCGATTCACCATATACAATACTACCAACATCATCCATCTCTACAAATACCTTTACCGATCACCTCACTACTCAAATCCCAAATCCCAAATCCTAAAACCACAACCATGCCCACCACCCGCCGCAGCAGCGGGCCCGCCCATAAAGGCACCCAAAAAACGCTCTCCTTCACCAACACCTCCAAAATCTCCAAAGCCAGCACCCCCTCCTCTCTCAAAACCGCATCATCCCTCTCCAACCCCACCAAACCCTCCCCTCCAACCCCTCAATCTCTCAAACCCTCCCCCGCATCTCCCGAAATCCAAACCATCACTCCCGCCTCGACCCGTCCGAAATCCAAAACCAAAACCATAACCGCAAAACAAGAACGCCAAACCGAGCTCGCATCCAAAATCCCCGACGCCAAAATCCGCAAATATTGGAAAGGGCGCGAGGAACTGCGTTTAGCGCCTCGAGTGCACCAGGAAAATCTGGAAATTAGTGAGAAGATATTGAGAGAGTGGGATTGCATGAGTCAATTTGGTGTATGTAGAGACTTTCCCCTGTTGACCTTTTCCCCTTTAGGACTTTTTTCTGCTCCCCCCTCTTCACACTTCCCCCACAAAAATATAACCAGAGAAACTAACAACCTCAAAGCCAGCCATAGGCATCCGCCGCACTCAACGCTGGCACCGCGCCTCCAGACTCGGCCTCAATCCTCCCATAGAAGTCCTCGCCGTTCTCCTCAAACAAGAAGAAAAGAAAAACAACGCTGTAGAAAGAGCCTATGTGGATGAATTGATGGGGGCTAAAGGTGTTATTGGAGGGGACGTGGTTTAAATTATGAGGTTTTAAATAGGACCTTGAGATGGAAATCGAAGAATGAAGCAGCAGGGGCGAATGAGAGAGAGAGGACGATAAAACTATAGGTTGGAAGATGTGGGAGAAGAAATTACGAAGATTGGCGTGTAAGGTATGGCACGATATGCTACGATATGGGATGATTTTTCAAACAGGATATACACGAAAGGAATGGGTGCATTGATGCACATGGGACAAGGCAAGGCGTTAGGATTTGCTTATTTCCTCTTGTTCTACTGGAAATCGGATTTGGCTTCATATGTATCAATGATATCAGGGAAGAATTGAGCTATGGATATTAAACATGGACAGCATATCAACTACCTACTTCTATTTGGATACAGCTTGATGTCTCTTGTGTTCAACTTTCTAGTCTTGCCATAACCGCAAGAAATAAAGATTGCAGCAGTCTAATTTCACTCAAAAGTAGTGCATACACAAACTCGTAAAACAGCCCATCAATTCATCATTTTAATTTCATTTTCATTAAAAAGTCTTGCTCTATAGCATTTCTTCATCTACTGCATGATTGATCTTAAAAACTCCATTCATCCAGCATGGTTTGAATCAGGAAAAAAAAAAAAAGTATTCCCGGTAAGAAGTAGGAAGCATGCTCTATAACACTTCCACCCTTCACATTCATCTGCGTTTACAAAATTGTCTCCTAGCTAACCTTAACCTTACATCTGTACCTCAACACGACCCTCAGTACCTGGCGCACCTGATGACAAAGATGGCAAAAGGTATGTAATATCATCCCAAGGATGTCTGTAGAGACCAGTGCGCAATCTCTTTTGATCGAGGTAATGAGCAATCAAACCAATGGAACGTCCAAGAACGAAGAGACCGTTCAATACACCCATCTTCATGTAATCTTCAGCTTCCTCTGCGCTGAATGCACCACAGTTGCGCATCAAATCAACGAAGCAGACGGCAACAGCACCATCAACGTTCAAGATCAAGTTATCTTTCTTGGAGGTGGTGACGGACTCAACAGCCAAAGCATAGTCAAGCATCTTGCAACTTGGGAAACGCTTCTTGACGAACTCCTTAACAAGCTCGACACGAAGATCTGGGTTGTTTCTTGACTTGACCTTGTGTCCAATACCTGGGATAAGCTTGTTTTGCTTTCTCATGGTGTCGACGAAATCACGTGGGGAAAGACCCTTGTCGAAAGCCTTGGTGAACTCCTCAGCGGCTCCATCAAGAGCACCACCGAATCTGGATCCGATAGTCAAAAGACCCGAAACAAGAGCAGAGATAAGATCCTTTCCTGCTCTGGTGGTAATGATGGTGTTCATGGCACCAGAAACAGCTGGACCGTGATCGGCAGTAAGCATAAGAACCATTTCGAGGAACTTGCTTGCGTAATCTGGGAGACGACGACGGAACCACAAAAGAGACATAACACCACCAATTCCGATATCCTCCTTGAAGACATCAGAAATTGGCATACCAGCATACAAAAGTTCTTGTCCACGATCATCAGAAATGGTAGAGATGAATGCAGCAGGCTTTCGGATAAGACCAAGTTCTTGGGCCCATGAGTAATCAATTGGGATCTTTGGTACGATGGGCTCAGGTTGTGGGACAATGGTTCCAGCTGCAACAAGTTCGTCGTAAACAGAGGCGAGAACTGCTGGCATATCTTCAAAGGTATCTGGGACGTGGAAACCAGCCTCCTTCATAGACTTGTTCTTGGTAGCAGCAGTCTCGAGTTGAGAGTTGGCAAATGAACCAGCATGTCCGAATTGGACCTCAGTCTTGAACATGCTTGCGCAAGTACCAATGGCCCATGCGACAATTGGCTTTGTGATAGTTCCGTTCTTAACGGCCTCGATAACTCTGTATTCCTCAACACCACCAACTTCTCCTAACAAAACCAAAATTTTACATTCTGGATCGGCTTGATATCTGAGGAGATGGTCGATGAAGGTTGTGCTTGGGTATCTGTCACCACCAATAGCAACACCCTCGTAAACACCATCGGTTGTGTTGGCAATAATGTTGTTGAGCTCGTTGGACATACCACCGGATTTGGAGACGTAACCAACGGAACCCTTTCTGTAAAGCTTAGATGCAACAATGTTGTCCATCATACCACCAGTGTTACCAATCTTGAAGGATCCTGGCTTGATACCACCGACAGTAGCTGGACCAATAATTGTAACACCCTTCTTTGCAGCTGCGTGAAGAATTTCACGGGCACGCTAAATCATTCATCAGCAAACGATCAAGATAAATTTGAGGTATAAAACTTACTCTCTCGGGTACACCCTCAGCAATGATGGCAATTGACTTAATTTGTGGGTACTGCAAAAGTTCCATAGTAGATTGGTAAACACTGCGCGACGAAGCAAAATTGACAACGGTATCGACGTCCTCGTGCTTAGCCATGGCCTTTCCAACATCTTGGTAAACTGGAAGCAAAGTTTCACTGGTACCCCAGTACATCTTGCTAACGAATTGACCACCGAATGTGTAAATGATACCTGCAACTGAGGGAGTCTTTCTCTTGCAGATGAAGTCGAAATCGAGCATGCCTTGAACAGCTCTTGGTTGCAGACCGTAAACGAAACATCTTGTCTTGTCGTGGAAAAGGGTATGTTCAGCTCTTGGGCTCAAGGGTCTGGAAGGAGCAGCAAATCTGCGGATGTTGTCGTTGGCATTGCCTTGAGCACCGGATGCTGGAGCGGAAGGCATGGTGAAGAGAGGAAGTAATCAAAAAATCTGAATGAGCGGAAGAGTAAATTGTTAGTCAATTCAAGAAAACTTCTATAAGGCTCAAAAAGGAAATTGTGATGATGGTGGTGTGATGGGCTGAACGTAGGAGAGAATCAACAAGTTTGGGGAAGTCCGTATACGGAGGAAGGAGACAAGATGATACGAAAAGATAGAATTGAGCTTACCTAGATAGAGACTTGAGAGTTTCCAGGAATCTTTCTTCTACCGACTTTATTCTTCGATGGTGTGTAGTTCAAAAAGAATTAAGGGAAAGGGAAATCCGTACGTAAATAAAAACCTAAGGAAATCAATCTATTTAATTCCGTTATTCCAAATGTAATAAGAAGTGGAATGAAGAATTTAATAACAAGACAAACAAGTTGAATACTTTTCACAGAAGTACTTTTTTGATGTCTGAAGAAGAAGAAGGAGGAGAGGAAGAGGGTATTTTGAGATTGAGTAGAAGGATGACAACTTACAAGAAGAGAGAGGGGGGTTGGTCTTGAAGAGAATAATCGAGAGAGAGAGAGAGAGAGAGAGAGACACACACAGCGAGTCCTTTTTTTTCCTCAAACAATTCCTTTGGACGTCTTTCGTTGACAAAGTGAATTGAGGGCCGATATGTGGAGTGAGGATTGGTTGAAGTCCTTATTAGCTGAATATACCTAAGAGGAATAGAGGGGAGTGGAAATATTAAGCTCGGACCGGAGTGTGTGATATGCGTGAGGTGTACAGAGTTTAAGACCCGACCAAGTAAAAATGGCAAGGGATTTTTGGATAGTCCCTTGAAGGGCTGGGTGTAAAGGGAGTTCAAGGTTCCGGCTTCTAGCGTATTCGACCGTTTCCCCATCTATTCCTATTTGGGACAATTCCCTGGATGAAATATGTCGGTGTTGAGTAAATTCCGATGGTTGAGAGCCAATGAAGATCCAAATCCTTACTTAGTTAGCGTCCCAACGACCTCCAAAAATCTATCATTTCCATATTTTTGAATTGGAGAGAGATTCTGGGTTCACCATAGATCCCCGTAGTGTTCGTAGTGTCCATAGTGTCCATAGTCTCTTCGAACGTCCATATGGGCCAAATAGCAAAGGGGGAAAATGTCAAAGTCAAACCTCTAGTCTCATCATCAACATACCAATAACCACCACCAATACCACCAAAACCACTAAAAACACACGCCATCTTACCCGGCCAACGGACCCGCTTTCATTCAAGGGACCTCATTTGGAACCACCGCACCACACCACACCACACTACACCACACTACACCCACCACACACCCACCCACCACACACCACACCCACACTTATTATCCCACGCTTTCCACACTTACGAATAAAAAAAGCAGCCACCACAGGTACAACAGTCCCAAAAATAAAATAAAAAACAAAAATAAAATAATAAAAAAGAGAGCGAAAGATTAATTGTAAAACTGGCCGATCTCCGTACTCGCTGCTCTTACTCAATCTCAATATTCATTCAGCTTGTCCTTTCCAACCCACTCACTCCCCCCCTCCTCATCATAGAATTTCTATTTCATTCTCAAAAAGAAATTAGCAACTCCCATTCATTCTCAATATCCTCCTTCCGCAAAACGAAGAGAAGCTTAGAGAGATAGAATATAAATTCACTTCCATCTTTCGATATTAATTTCATTCCTTTGCAAAAGAATTGAAACCTTTTGGGTCCAGTTATCTGACCTTTTTTCTTGCCTTCTATTGAAAGAATCCCTTTTTGGTACGTATAAGTATATTCTTACTGTCCCCCCTTCCCGTGTTTATTTTCATTTGGACTTGCTTCATATTGCAACCAGTACACCAACTTTTCCGTCTTGCTGTCCGGATTTAGGGACTGGACTATTGAACTATCTCTCACCGACTCGACTCATCAAGCTGAAAGTCCGTCGTTCAAGTGTTGTGAGTTGGCATGATCTGCAGGGTGTTAAGGTTTCTCGATCGTCCGGCCCTCCAATTGCGGTTGGGAGTTTGTGCTTGACCATTTGAGGGTTCGGGGCTTAATCAGTCGAGGGTTGTAAAGCACCATTCTGCAGCTTTCGAAAATCTTGAAAATTCCTATCAATTGCATGCCCATTAGCAGTTCCCAGGACATTTTGTGCTAATTTGGAATTTCAACAGTAAACTCATCAATTTTCATACTTCAAAATGTCTGCCAAAGCAATCACCGAGGCTGACGGAAAGGCCATCCTCAACTATCACCTCACAAGAGCTCCAGTCATCAAGCCATCTCCTCTCCCAAAATCTGCCACTCATAACCCTCCTTCGAAGCTTGCTTCTTTATATTTCCCAGTCGATGCTGAGGTCTCAACAATCCTCGACCAAGCAGAAACCTTATACCCATGGCTCCTTGTCCCAGGTTCCAAATTCGTCGCAAAGCCTGATCAATTGATCAAGAGAAGAGGCAAGAGTGGTCTTCTTGCATTGAACAAGACTTGGCCAGAAGCAAAGGCATGGATTGCCGAGAGAGCAGGAAAGCCAGTCACAGTTGAGACTACTGTTGGAACTCTCCGTCAATTTTTGGTAGAGCCATTCGTACCACATCCAGAGGGAACCGAATATTATATCAACATCAACTCCCAAAGAGAGGTATGTACAATTTTTATAATGTCATTTTGGGAGGGTGGATTTAGTAGGAAAGAATTTCGAGTTCGCTTTCAATGTTTTTTGAACAACAAATAAAAGGATATTGAAGCAAATATCGGAAAGTAAAGAGTTTGAATTTATAGAAGATTCCAACATTTGCAGTGGGATGTATCAGTCCTTTATTGCTTCTCAATTACCAATCGTTTGGAAGCACAAACGGACGAAAGGAAGCTAAGGAACCGATTCCAACCTCCCCCTGGTCCATAACTCTCCTTATCGATTCCAGAAAGCAAGCGAGTTCAACTCCGGCAGATTTATTCAAAGACGCGCTGCTTATGCTATTTATGCTACTTCACTCCTCGCACAATTTTCATAGATTTTCATAGCATTACGCATATGCTCACAAAGTATATTCACGTGCTAACAGTTTTCTTTTGCAGGGTGATTGGATTCTTTTCACACACGAGGGAGGTGTTGATGTTGGTGATGTCGATGCAAAGGCCGAAAAATTGTTGATCCCAGTTGATCTTGCCGAATACCCTTCAAATGAGGAAATCGCTGCAGGTCTTCTCAAGAAGGTTCCAGAAGGTGTACACAACGTTCTCGTCGACTTCATCACCAGATTATATGCTGTTTACGTCGACTGTCAATTCACATACCTTGAGATCAACCCATTGGTTGTCATTCCTAACGCTGAAGGCACCTCTGCTGAGGTACACTTTTTGGATTTGGCCGCTAAGATTGATCAAACTGCCGAGTTCGAGTGTGGTGTTAAGTGGGCTATTGCACGTTCACCTGCCGCTCTTGGTATGACTGCTGTTAAGGCAGCTGATGGAAAGGTTAACATTGATGCTGGTCCACCAATGGAGTTCCCAGCTCCATTCGGTCGTGAATTGACCAAGGAGGAAGCATACATTGCCGAGCTTGATGCAAAGACTGGTGCATCCCTCAAACTTACAGTTTTGAATGCCAACGGTAGAGTCTGGACTTTGGTCGCTGGTGGTGGTGCTTCCGTCGTTTACGCCGATGCTATTGCTAGTTCTGGATTTGCTGATGAGCTTGCCAACTATGGTGAATACTCTGGTGCACCAACCGAAACCCAGACTTTCCACTACGCCCGTACTGTTCTTGACCTCATGCTCCGTTCACCACCTACCCCAGAAGGCAAGGTTCTTTTCATTGGTGGTGGTATTGCCAACTTCACCAACGTCGCTTCCACATTCAAGGGTGTTATTCGTGCCATTAGAGAATTCAGCAGCTTATTGATTGAGCACAAGGTTCAAATCTGGGTCAGACGTGCTGGACCTAATTACCAGGAAGGATTAAAGAACATCAAGGCAGTTGGACAAGAGTTGAAGCTTGATATGCACGTTTATGGACCAGATATGCATGTCAGTGGGATCGTTCCTTTGGCTTTGGTTCCAGGACGTCTTGCAGAGAGCAAGGTTAAGGAATTCAGTGGTTAATTGTGGGAAGAGATGAGATATGAACATTTTTGACATTCTTCGAGGGCTTGTTTGTTTGGTTATTCCAAGCAAAGGTTGCACAATGGCGTACAAAGCTTGCTTAAGAATTTAACAAATAGATACTCGTAATTGTGACCATTCTTCTAGTTTTAATGATGTGACACGTGATTGATGGTATGGTGATACAACAGTATGGCCTTCGGCCTCCTCAAATAAATTGTAGATACGAAACCTATTAATGTGCCTAGGTGATTATTAAAGGAATATGCTTTCTCATCCCAATATAAAACAAAACAAATACACTTCAGTCACCAGTAGCTCCGACTTGACTCAGCAAATTTACCAGCAATCTAGAAAGCAAGCTCTAACACGTGATGTATATCATTACACATTTCCCCATTCCACCTTTCCTGTCTTTGAAATTTCAACACACTTTCAAATCTACCTTTTTAACATCTGATCGAATTCTTATATGTTGATTATCTACATAGTGGTGCATCCTCCTGCATCTCTGGGTACGTTTTAACACGGATACTTTTTTTAGGGATAACTTAGAACTTTACTTCGTGCGCTCTGGTATATATGTATATGTATGTATAGGGTTAGGTTATTTGGACGGGAAAAAAATTGATTGGACGTTTGGTCTTAGGATTGGGAAGGGAGGGACTGTGGCTTTGGGTTTGCGTTTAGGTGCGAGTATGAGTATGCGTGTACCGAAGAAAGCTCTCGGACGAGTGGTGGGGAGGTTGAGAGGGAATGGTTGTGACTATGGTGTTGGGGGGAAAAGATACAGAATTGGACGGATGGAGAGGATGGGTGGGGAGAAGATGGCGTTGTGTTCAGCTTCGAGGACTTCTTCTCCTGCTTCTTCATTTTCTGCTGGACTATTCAAGGGATCAAAGGCATTCTACTCATCACATACCTCATCACCAAACCCATCCAAAATCGAAGGAACAGGAGAAAAATTAAGTGCAAATCTCCTCCCGTTTTCAGATAAAACGGTGCTGGTAACGGGTGCGTCCCGGGGTATTGGGAGGGCGATTGCGAAGAGGTTTGGGGAGTTGGGGGGGAGGTTGGTGCTGGTGGGGAGGAATCGGGAATCGTTGGAGGGGGTGAGGGGGGAGATTAAGGAGGGAAAAGGGGGTGGGGATGGGGATTTGGATAGGCATTTGGTGGTTGTTTGTGGAGATGTGGGGGAGAGGGAATTTTGGGAAATGGAGTTTGGGAGGGGGAAGAGGGAGGGGGTGAGTGATTTTTTCTTCTTTCTTTTTGTGGAGATCGTGGTGCTATGATGCTGTGGTTCTAGAAGTTTGGATTGAGGGAAAGTATTGAGGGAAGATGTGGAAGAAGTGATGTAGGGTCAGCGCGGAGAGAGAATGGTGGGGAGACCTCCCTTCTATCTACTTTTATCCGCGTTTCTGGAGTTTTCTGGAGATGAATCTTCTAAATCCATTGATCTCCACTGCCCTCCTTTCACCCCATCTATTTCCCCATTGAACTACCATTCTCACCTCCCTCCCATTCTTGTCTCCCCACCACCCATTCCTCTTACCTTCCCCAAATCCCCCATCCTTCTCATCCCTTCCCCTTCCTCTCTAACCCCATCCCTCTACAAATAACTAACCAACTAACACCCCGCCCCTCCCCCCACAGTCTCAAAACCGAAACCAACCCCCCAAACCTAAAATCGACATCCTCATCAACGCCGCCGGTCTAACCCACGCATCTCCTCTCATAACCACCTCCCCATCTCTTATCGAAAATGTGCTGCAAACAAATCTAATGGGTACGATTTGGGGATGTAAAATTATCGGAAAGGATATGTTGAGACGGAGAGATGGTATGTTTTTCTTTTTTTCCTTTTCTCCTTTTTCTTCAATCCCTTTTCAATCACTTTCCCTGGTCTACACAAATTTATCCATTCATCCTATACGGATTTTCCCTTTTGTCCTCTTATTCCCTTCTTCCCTAAACTTCCTTCCTTCTTCTTCCCCCATCAAACCCACAAAGAAAATCATCCCCTCCACATAACAGCGCACTATCCCCCTCCCTCCCTCTCTTCCAAAAGAACTACATCAAACAAACAAACAAACCAACTAACCAAACCCCTCCCCCCCAAAACCAGGCTGCATAATAAACATCTCCTCCCTCCTCGGTCTGAAAGGCGGAAGAGGCAGTGCCGCGTACGCAGCGAGTAAAGCGGGGGTTCTCGGTATATTTTTTCCCTTTCCCCCTCTCTCCCTGTGCTCTTTCCCCAGAACTCCCAACTAATCCCCCATCTCACAAAAAAAAGGTCTCACCCGCGCCCTCGCAGCCGAAATGGGCACTGCAGGAATCAGAGTAAACGCCATTGTACCCGGTTATATCGAGACGGATATGACGAGGGGTATGTTTCATTTTGATTTCCTTCCCTCGTTCTCCCTCTCCCAATCACAGTCAATCACCCATCCACATCCCCTCTGTCGTCTTCGCTCTTCATTTTCTCTTTTTTCCATCGTCCCCATCACATCACTTCATGAAATAGGACATTACTACAAACCATCTCCATTTTTATTCCATTAATTATGTTATATTGTTTTTATGCCGCTATGCTATTCTGTATTCTGGTATTCTATTCATGAACTCCTTTCCCTCTCATGTCCATATTCATCTGTATTTGCTATTTGCTTCCCCCATGATCATTTTTATCTTCATATCCACCCTTTCTTTTTATATCTCAGCCCTTTCAAAACCCTCATATTTCACCAACCCATTCCTCGCTTCTTCAACTCTCAAATCCCAAATAAAAGCTCATCCCCCCGTTCCTGTCTCTTCAAACCTAATATATACAAGATCATTTTACATTTCCTTTCCTTTTTCGCATCCTCAAACTCAAAATGGCATTCAAAAAATCAAAAAAATCAAAAAACTAAAGAAACTATTCTAACACTTCCCCTCAAAGCAATGACAGATCCCGCCCGCTCAGAAGCACTAAACTCCATTCCCCTATCGCGTTTTGGAGATGTCGCCGAGATAGCAGATGCCGCCGTCTTTCTAGCAACCAATAAATACGCAAACAATTGTGTGCTTAATCTTGATGGAGGATTGAGCGCCGTATGATTATTTTCCGGAGGGGAAGGGTGCAGAATATTCGTTGAGTGGAGGGCGAGGAGATTGATCGAGGGATTGTTTGGAGTATGGTCAATGCAGGTTCGATAGAATAGGATGAAATGGTGCAAAATACAAAAAATAATTAGATTAAAATGCAATAAGCATTTAATCGTCATCTATCACAATAGCCCCATCATTGGCATCATCCACCACAATAATACCATCGTTAAGAGTATTCATTGACAAATCGGGTGAGCCGGGAGGCTCCATCTTGGATCGCTTTGAAGTTGAAGAAGGATCATGATCGAGTGCATCGGATGCAGATCTCTTTTTGATACCATTGGAATTACCATTTTGAAGAACTTCTGCAGTGGAAGGTTTGGCGTGGCCATTTGTTGTGATTGTAGATTCGGGTTGTGGGATGGGTTTCTTACGACGGGGGATTGGTGATTCAGGAGGCGTGGCAGTAAGATCTTCGGCGATGATAGGGACGGTGGGGATGGAGGAGTTGACGTGGATGTCAAGGCTTTTGATGGGAGAATCTTCCATTGCGATGTCACTGTACAATTTGTTAAAATATGGAGAACAAATGTGAAACAACCAAGAGACTTACGATTCTTGTACATTGAGTACGAGATTGACTCTAGGACCCTTTGGATTTTCATCATCTTCATCAATGACGGTTAAGAATGTATCTCCCTTGATGCCTACAAATTTTATTAGTCAATTACATCCAAATACTCGGTACTCAACCAAACAAACTTACCAAGTTCACTGAGTTTTTTATCCAAATTCTCTGTTTCCTCAACATCGTAAAGTAATCCGCTTTCATTATTAACCACAAATTCCTCTCCATACCCAAGTTGAAGCTTCAAAAACCCTTCAACTAGATCGTTAAGTGTGGCTCTTGACATATCAACCAGTAAGCGAGTCTGTGCCACACTGCATACAGGACAATCTGGGTTTGGCTCTCGAAATTTATCAGAAGAGAGTAGTCTTTCTGGGGCAAATGGAGAAAGGAAAATCTATGAGTGTAAGTATGCATCTTATTATACCAAGCCATAAAATATAAAATACCTCTTTACTACTGGAGTAATCACCGCGAAGTACTTTGAATGATTGTAAAACACAAAGACCAGCTACAATAGCGTTGGTAGTTGCAATAGCAGGGATGATATTACCAGCCATTTGTTTAATATCAAATCGAGATTTAGTTTCAATACCAAAGACGATAGATCTTAAATTGGCACTTGCAGTGACAAAGTCCAAAGTATCCTCATCATCTTTGTCAAACGTGATTATTGGTTCTGCAGAGCTAGTAGTAATTGAAGTAGACTTCATTTCTTGTAGTCTCTTACTTAAACGTTCCAAGCTGATGAGGTCAGGATTGTGAATATTCGAAAAGGAACAAGGGGATTACTAACCTATCTTTGAATACGATGAGATTTTCATGCAAATTCCAAACTCGTTGATCATCTTTGAGTATAGCTTGCTTGATGGCTTCATCACTTCCTGCTTCTGTATTCAACGTGGTGTAGTCCAATGCCTCAGGTGGTCGTCTAGATTTCCACATATCCTCCATAGATCTTAAACGAATAATATCGTCCTTGAAGACCTTATCAAAGAGCAATTGAGGAAATGCATCGGTACCTATTGATTCTTTGATCTTCTTCAAAGCTTGCGACTCTAACCGCAGCTTTTCAATCTCCTTGGCTACCTAAAATCAGCCAAACACTTCAATGTAGCATGGAGCAACAAACCATTCTCTGAATCCTCTGAATGATCCATCTCAGTTGATTCATCCTCACTAGCACCAAATACCTCACTTTATTCAATTTAGCAAAACTTCTTACCGCTTAATCGCCAGACCTGACGTACCTCAATAAATAGCTCTTTCCCCAAACTATACAATGAATCGGTTGACTTGGTGTACTGCGAATAGTACAAACTGGGAAACTCTTTGGTGTCTCTTTTGTCGTGCAATCATAACATGCCGTCTTTCCCTTCTTGATAACCTGAACTTGTCCGTTGAAACCAGTTGTACCCGATTCGATCAGTGGTATATCCGCTGCCAAACACATCTTGTTTACATGTCTCCTAGCTTCGAGATTATCCAAAGCGTTGAAAACCATTGTAAAACCCTTGAACCAATCTACATTGAACTGTGAATCCTTGATATTCGCATGATGTGCTTCTAGCTTGACTTTCGGGTTGAACTTATGCGCCGCATCTTTCGCAACCTGTATATTTCCACATCAGCACATATCCAAACCCGCCATAGGTAGACAACCCACCAAAGCCTTCGATTTCTTGATATGTTCATGGCGGAATAGGAACTGTCGATTTAAATTGCTGAGATCGATGGTGTCCAGGTCTACAATGTGAATCTCTCCAAAACCAGCCATAACCAAATTCTTAAGTAATTCACATCCAATTCCTCCAGCTCCCACCATCAATATCCGGGCCTATTTCAATACTTTAGTGAGCAAATTAATTTTCAATGGGTTTCCGCAAAAGTAGGAAATTGACAGAGACAGTTGCTTGGAACAAACAGAACTCCAATGATATTGCATCTGTATTTCTGCAAATTGGAAATTTGACAGTAGTATATCCATGCCCAACAGAAATGATCATAGAGTAAAAACAAAGCAAAACTAGAAGTACTTCTTGCCTTCCAAAGGAAGAAGACGTTGTGAACTGTGTGCGCTTACCTCCTTGACCATAATATTCAAAGGTTTCCCCAGTGACTGCATGTTGAATTGATCGCGCATCATGGTGACGAATTCATGCGTTGATGTTTTGCGACAGCGCAAGATGTAGAATGACGACCAAAATAAAGGTTGATTTTGTTTAAATAGAAATTCAAAGTTGATCTTCACACACTGAGATGGTTCCTGAGGCTCTGCTTATTGTTTTGCTAAGCTATCGATTTTACCCATGGGATTAAATCCGCCATCGCGTTGATAAAGGTGAAAAACGCGCTTGATTATGTAAGCAAAGTCTTATCGATTGGGTGGGTGGTAGGAGTGGAGCGAAGTTTGTTTGATTTTTATAAAGTAAGGTCTGAGTGTTTATGAGATAGGTGTGCATGAGCTGGAACTAGTTTCAAAGTATAATCCCAATATCAAAAGAAATTTACAAATACCAACCTCAATCCTTCCTGCCTTCCAACTTCACAACCTGTACCCACACTTCATCTAATAACGACGAATTTTATACCCTGCCTCTAATCCATCTCTCATACCCCTCCAACTCCTAACCCCTTACCAAAAGATAATATAACAATACCACACTGTACAACCACCTCATTGAACTCCCAAAACTTCAACCAAATCCCAAATCCCAATCTCCATCCACCATGTCTGACGACGAAGCCGATCCCGAGCTCCTCGAGCTTCTTCGTCAACATTTCCGCAAACCTACCACCCCAGAGATCCCCGAGACCCGTGTTCTCGAAAGTGCAGAATACGTCTACAATAATTCCATCGATGTGGCTCTCGATATGGCTTCCACAAAAGCCGCTGCTGCATCCATCTATTCCCAAATGCAAACAAAATCCTATTGTACCAAAACATGGTCATCACATGACTTGCATCCTCAAGCCAAAGACGAGAGTACCGTGGACTTTATCTTTACCATGGATTTACTTAACTTTTCCTTCTGGAGTCTTCAGAATGAAGAGGAACGGTTTGCGGTGGAATATAAGGGGAAGAGGTGGACGGGATATTGGAGTCTAGTTGCTGCGTTGCAAAGAGGTTTGGAAGAGGGATATCCAATCACCAGCTCCTGTTATTGGCAGGATGAGAATGAACTCACGGAAGAAGTATTCGCGCATATTTTTCGTTCATGTACGGCTGAACCTATGCCACTTCTTACTACACGTCTCTCACTACTGCGGGAAGCGGGGACGATTCTCTACGAGAAATACAATTGCTCTTTTACAAATTGTATAAAGGAATCTAATCACTCTGCAGCTGCTCTTGTAAATCTTCTGGCAGCTTCATTTCCTTGCTTCAATGACGTTGTCTCGTTTGAGAATCGTAAGGAAGTAAGATTACTCAAGCGTGCACAAATCTGTGTAGCGGATTTATGGGCTGCGTTTGATGGAGAAAGTTGGGGAGAATTTCATGATATCGATAAACTTACGATGTTTGCCGATTATCGTATTCCGCAGCTGTTGAATACATTGGGATGTTTATGGTATGCGCCGGCTTTGGAGAGTAAGATTAGGAAAGGAGAAGTCATTGAGAGTGGACATAGTTGGGAGGTGCAGTTGAGAGGTAAGGTTTCTTCGTTCCCTTTCCCCACTTCCCATTCATCCGTTCTTAGAATGTGGAGAGAATCGAGAATACTGATCTAACATGATCAATAATAGGTTGTAGTATATGGTGTGTAGAGTTGATTCGAAGAGAGATATTGAAGAATCATCCAGGGGCAAAAGTAAATGCCATCTTGATCGACTTTTTTCTATACGACACAATGAAGGAACGGGAATTGGAAGGCAAGGACGAGATACCCCATCATAGAACTAGAAGCATATGGTATTGAACAAGAGAAATTAAATAGAGTGTTATGCAATATCATTGCAAGAGACGTTTCTGAAACAACAACTTAGAAAACAATGAATTTATTTCGCAGGAATTTTAATGTTTGATCGTGGTGGAGATATTGTTTGTACAGATCTTTTATTTGTCTATCTGTTATACATATTTAAATTGGCCATTCCTAGGCCCATCGTGCACCGATATGCCATCCCTTTTGACCATCGGCCTCATTTATAAACTCCAAAACGCCCTGTTATGCATATATACCAATAACCATTTTATATCTAACGTAAACGCCGCTCTATGCACGTATCTCATAAATACATGTAAAAACATACTAGCCCAACGGTGTATACTTCCGCCATGATACATCGAATGTCCCATAACTCTTTTCAATCAAAACCTAAGATTCATACGATTCAAGTGGTCCAGATGATACTTTTGTCGCATCCGATAAATGCTGTTCTGGTCGCTTGAAACGAAGGTTACGTTCTATCTGCACCTTTTCTATCGCCTCATAATCTCGTTCTTCGCTGGCCGAGAGTACATCAACTGGCGATTCATAATGGAAAGAAAGTTTTGTGCGGTATTTCCGGAGCACCTTCCATTTCCAATTCGAGTCGACGTAAGTTCTTGTGGTCACAGCAGGAGGATAGTATAGGTAAATCTTCTCAGCCAAGAGCTTAGTTTGCTGTTTCCCCTTGTTAACCTTGAACAAGATCAAGTTCAGTTCTCGCAATTTCCACTCAGGATTTCGTTTTGGGAAGTCCAAGTTGAGATCCCGTTCGAGAAGTTTGATATGCCGTTCACTCCTATTAATCGCGAGTCCGACTAAACCGATTTTCTGGTTAATTTCTCGCAATTCCTTCAAGCGAAGGAATTCTGCTTTATGTTTGATGCTTTGTTTCATGACGTGTAAATGCCATGCGATATGTTTGACTCGCTTTGCACTTCTATTAACCATGGCAGCAAGATCATTTATGCGCTGCTTTCTTTCTTCCATGATATAGTAGAACTCCTTCTTCAAAAGGTTGATTTGTCGTAAGCTCAAGTTTATTTGGTATTCGAATATATGCAGTTTTTGAAGCCGTTTTAAGCCCTTAAGAACAACAATTCTGTGTCCTAATGACATGTGTGGAGATTCCTGCAATCTGAGATGATATGTATATTTCCAATCTTTGGGGAATTGGTTGTAGTAGAAGGAAACTAAAGAAATCTCGGTCGAAAGGATGTGCGCCTTTGACAATGCGACCTTGGATTCCAAACTCTGAAACATCACTCTTCTACCTTGACTGGTTCCTTGCTTCAATTTCTCTGCTCGTGCGTTCTCCGTATATGTGAACTTTTCAAAAATTTCGAGGGAGCGGTCGATACTAGACTGAAATGATGGTCGATTCCGAGTCCTTTTTGCTGGGAGGTAATCCCAAATCTGTGTATTCCCAAATTCGCGGAATTCGAGGTGGGATTCGTTTTGACTGTTGTGTTTGGATCTCTTGGGGGATATCTGGAAGATATCTTGCAAGGAATTTATGCGCGCGACAAAGCGCTCAACAGAATCACGTAGCGAGCCAAGGTTCAGCCAGAATAGGAGCCTTCCCAAATTCCACCTAGGAATATCTATTGGTAAAAGTTGTGGTAGATCTTTTGTCGGATCAATTCCACAAAGATACATAAGTTCTTTTATAGCCCACCGTGTACTTTTGGTAAGTGGGATGCGATCAGGTATTTCTATATTTTCGGCCCAAGTCTCTAATATAGAATGCAAAAGTGACGCTCCAGCAGCATGATCTAGTTGAGCTACACAACTTCTCACCGCCTCACAAAGTAATTCAGGTCGAATCTTAATTTTCTCGTCTTGACGTAAAGCTGCGCGAATATACATAACAGATTGTCGAGCAGTTGTCATCTGAAGACTTGTCCCAATGAGAGCATCGAATATGGATTCGTCTCGGGGTACTTTTCGTTCGAGCCAACCTCCTCTCAGGGTCAACCTCTGAGCATGTTTTTCTGCCCAGCTCAAAACTCGTGGATTGTCCAATAGTTGATTCTCATGTCTGCGTGCAATTCTCATACTCCCATCCACCGCTCTCATACGCCTGATAATGCCTCGATAACCTTCGAGATCATTCTTAGCCGCATAATGATTCAGTATAACCTGAATAGTCCTTGAAGTAGGCCTGAACATCGTATCGTAGAGAAATGAATCAACAATTACTTGAGCGTGGTCATGAAGCATTAATTCTGTCAATTTTTCAATTAAAAAATTATAGGTAAAAATGTTTGGCGATGCCGAGCTTATGAGAAGGTTGTAACATATCTTGGCTAGAATTAGATTGAGATTATCCTGACCCGGGTATGTATTTTTTAGGAGGTTTTCCAGCGCATCATGTAAATGACATCTTTCTTCACCAACTTCAGCTTCCAGTTGGTATGCCGGCATGCTTATATCACCCCTTTGCAATTCTTCAACTCGTCCCATCATTTTGTCAGTCTGAAGAAAAATGCCAGATGACGCTGAGTGTAAATCCGCTGCCATAGGAGATCGCTTAGTAGTCCACATGAGTCGATGAACCAACTTTGCAATCGAATTTTCTAACCGGTCTAAGTGTTTCCGAGATTTTATTTTGCGAGGTTGAAGCATAGCGTTTGAAGGTATATATTCGCCGAACTGCTCTAGGTTTCTAATATGTTCTGGCGTGGCTAATTGGACCGGCGGTGCGGTAGGTTGAGGGACGAGATGCTGCGAGCTTTCTGGTGCAGTAGTCTCGACGGACCTTGACACATTCGAGGGTGTGCTTTTGAGGTGCGTTCCTAGTCGACTAATAGAGGAATTCGCGGTCCAGCTGGCTCCATCCCACGTCATAGGTCCTGTAGAACCAGCCTTTGTAGCATTTATTCCAGTTCTTGGAAAAGAGAATTGACTCCCTAAATACCCCGGTGTCCTTAGCGTTTCTGGAATTCCTGATGCTCCTGATTCTCCAGATACTCCTAACATCTGATTCTTGACCTCATTTGTAGTTCCTTCTACATGGCAATCCCGCAATTCCTCTACTTTGTCGGTAGGAACTCCTGCCTTGGCTTCTGCAATGACCCGATCCCATTGTTCCCTTCGTCGAAGTTTTCGGTTGGAATCTGCCACTGCAGCAGTTGCGAGTATTGTTGAATAACATGCCGTAAATATATCCCCTATGCTAATCCTTCGACGTCTCCCGATTGCACTTGTAGTTTGACGAGTTATGGTTGTGCCGATTTTTATACAGGCGTTACAACGACATGATGATCTGGTCTGCGCAGCGCGGAACCATAAACTTTGCATTATATTTGCATATTTGTTGATTTATGGATCTTCAGCTTACCGGACTCGTCAGTCGTGCCATTGAAGGTTGGAAAGTTTTGAATTTGCGCTATTGTGAAATAAATTGATGTCTCCCACCAAAACTTATCGGACGACTTTCATAATTGGGCGGCCGCTTTAACCGATCGGGTTTGTAGTACAAACCAACCCCTCCTCATTATGCCCCTCCATGATTTTCATACTTGCATTCTAACAATAAGATCACAAAGATACATACATAACGAAACACACGATGCTTACCTTGACACTTACTGCAGATCTTTCTGGGTCAGTATGTAAAGAATCTTTCAGAATATACAAGAGCTAACAGTCCACTACATATAGTGTGAATGAGCTTGTTCCTGATGACAGCGCAGAGAAGAACTTCTGGTATACTTTCAAAGTACAATGTGTATCATGCAGAGAAATCCATCCCAACTTCATAAACATCAACAGATTTGTAAGCTCGAGTCAAGGATAGCAAGTCTCTGTGTTCTTCAGATACTAACATGAATTTCAGGAAGCAAATGAGATGAGTGGTAGCAGAGGAGAAGCAAACTTTGTATGGAAATGCAAGTTTTGTAAGGTCCGTACTCCTAGCCATCAATATATCATGGAGCAGAAGTACTGATTTCATATATAGAAAGAATCATCCGCATCGGTTATATCAACACCAGTTCCATATCAAGCAGCTTCTCCACCAACTCGTCAAAAGATCTTGGAATTTGATTGCCGAGGTCTTGAATTAGTAGAATTCAAACCAGAGGTAAGCATTTCTACCAAATATTAGTATGATATCTGTATCTCATACGTTTGTGTTTTGTAGGGAGATTGGTTGGCTGTTGGAACAGAGAGTGGTACCAAATTTACTGCCATCGACTTGAATGATGGAGAATGGTATGATTATGATGATAAAGCAGGAGAGGAAGTCAGTATCAAGGACTTGAAATGGGAGATCAGGAGAAATTGAGATGATGAACAAATTCCAAAAGGTTCGGGAATGAATGTTATGAATGGTTTGGTTATAAGTCACCTGGTTTGATGCAATAGGTGCTGAAGCAATGAGAGTATTTGATACCTATGAAAACAATTCAAAGCAACAATTGATATGAAATCATTTTAAATCTTGCAGAGCAATTCTTCAACCATTGATAGAATGTCTTGTCAATTTCACAATCAAATCTCTATAGAGATTGAGTGCTGAGGTTATTTCTCCTAATGATCACCAGCCTCATCACAATCTCAGCCTTGCGCTTCGCTTAGAAAATTTCCCCAGCGACGCCAGCCTAGCCAACAGTAGCAATCAACAGCAACCAACCTCACTTCCGACGCGACTATCTCAAATCCGCCTCCCTCCACCACCCATTCATTTCAATCCCCAGCTCACATCATGAGTGTAAGTAATCTTTCTTTTCTCTTTCAATCTAAAATACTAACTCCTATCCAGTTCGTACCAATCAACCCCCGTCCGTTCCTTCAAAACCTGTACGTACCAGCTATCCTTCCCCGGTCGAGCTCCCAGCACCAACTTCTCAATAATTCCCTTACGCGCGAACGATAAACTGTACATATACTAATTCGCTATCCAGCGTCAATGAAGAAGTAATCATCCGTCTAAAATGGGGTGGTCAAACCGAATATAAAGGCAAGCTCGTCAGTATCGACAGTTATATGAATATTCAATTATCCGGCGCCGAGGAATGGATTGATTCGGAAATGACGAGTACATTGGGCCAGGTCTTGATTAGGTTTGTTTGTTCCTTCTGTTATTTATGAGAGATTATGAGATGCTGCGAAGTCAAAGTTTTGGTAACAAATCAATGGGCCGCGAGATGGGAAACGAAATGGAAATGGAAACCGAAATAGAAAGAAAACCGGATGCGCAAAGTCTAACATTACAATAGATGCAATAACGTCCTTTACATTTCAGCCGCGCAAATCAAGAAAGAAGAAGATGATACGAAGATGGAGGGATGAATCCGTGAAGCAGCGAACTGATAAATGTATGTATGGATAGATGTGGAAACCATGACGGATTGAAAAAACAGGGAAAGCAAGAGAAGCCTAGTGGCAAATTTGATAGATACCTAGGATTGGAGAAAACACGGATGCAGTGCAGAGACCATTGCATAGGCGATATGATGGCACAGTATAGGAATATCTCACTTCCATTAAGCAGGAGCAGCAAGAGAGGAGAAAATTACCTATACCTACAACGATATATTAACGGACGGCGTTGTTCAAGCAAATCAAAGCAAGCTTATGGTTATAAGATTTAAAACCAAGTCACGGTACACGTCTACTGAAACCTGATTCCACATGTGCACACCAGCAAATCATTATATAAGACATTGACATTGATATTATTTTCTTACTTCGGCGATGATTTGATCGATAAATATCCAGTCTTCATATAGAATTCAATCACATAAGACAGCCAATTGATCGACTACTACCTGCCTCACTCAAACCCACTCTCAAGCGCTTATTAGGTCCCACCATAACGAACACCTCAACTAACCACTCATACCATACTTTTCTATCATCAGTTTGTCTCCAAATACTGACTTCTACCTCAGAATCATCAGGGATATAGAGAGGTGACTATTGTTATGTAGATTAGTTGTAGTTATAAAATCCAGGAAAGGGTATACATACCTTCAAAGGAAAGAAAATGGGAAACCAAGAAATCATATCTTTACTCTTTGCATCAATGGTATCAGGACGCGTACTTAATTCGACCTTACTATCAGGGTTTTCTCCGCCTTCATACAACACAGCTTCGAAATATCCGGCAAGTCCATTAACCACACCGCGGTCTTTACAAACGAACTTCAGACGTGCGTAACGTGTGTTATGTTCATTAGCACCATCGCCTCCAGACATACTTCCACCACCACCTCCACTAACACCACCGCCTCTTCTGGCTTCAGCAATGTGTAATGTGTTTACAGGAAGGGGATGCGAAAATTCCCATGCTTGTTGGATTTGAGGATGACCGGGAACGGAGGTGGCAAGGAAATCAATAGCGTGGAACATGACTACATATGGAGTATCTGTAGCGTGTTCATCTGCCGAAAATCTGTTGGAGATATCGGCATGGAGACGAGGTGCGAGAATTGGAGTAAGATGAGCAGTATATGAAGCCGGTATTGAGATACCGTGTTCTGGTGCTAACACGTGCTGAACTCCATCTATACATTCAGGCGATAATTCATTGTCTGCGAAAGAACCAAGAAGTTCAGAGACAAGTATATCGACTTTACCGTGCGTCGTTGCTGGAGTCGTTGCAGATGTGGTGACGGCTTGACCTATAGGTCCAGCTGCATTTTTTAATGGACCTTTCCATGCACGCATGTCGGTCTTTACGACATTGACTACCCCATTCCAAACGTTCTCGTTATGGCGTTGAAGAAGGACGTATGCGTTTGGATTCTTCTCTACTGCCCATACTTCAACTGGAACACCGGTTTTTTGACTTGCTTTTAGAGCTCGAGAAACTAAAGGTCCGCGTCCAGAACCAGCTACTGCAATGACAACGGCACCACTCAGACTTGATGTAGGCTTTTTGTGTAAAGTCCAATGTGACAATGCTCGTTCAATAGCTCGCTCGTACCAATCATATTTAACAGGATCTTTTTCAAAAACCTCATATGTAACAGATTCGAGATTGTCAGTTAATGGTTGAAGCGGAGCTTGTAAGTAATCTTGATAGCCAGATCCAAATTTCTCGATAGGAGTTCGCTCTGGTTGGTTTCTTTGAAGATATCTTAGATAGATCAAGTGAGCTGCAACATCCTTTGATTTTGTTTGTGATTTGGTGCTATTTCTTCTAGCTTGCTCCGCTTCGGCTGGGGTTGGAGATGGTGCATCTTGAACAACACTTGGTGATGCGTAACCATCTGCCACTGAAATTTGTTGATTTGGATCATCCAAACCTGGAATTGGCCCCACATCACATAATAATAGCCATGGAGGATTCTTAAGCTTCATATAGCGGATGAGTAAATTCTGATGAGCTTTGCCTAAGACTGGATGTCCACCTTTGTTCTTCAAGAAAGTTGACGGAGTAAAAGTCAATAACTTCAGGGGCTCGGCAAACCAACGAGATTGAAGCGATTCAATAGGAAGTTGACGGGGAAGTGCCAATGCTGTAGAATGTTAGTTAGTATTTTCCTGTTCTTAAAGACATTTGGTCCAAGAGCAGAAGTGGTAGCCCCAAAGATTATATATAGAGTGACCCTATGAATGATTTGAATTCGCGGGCCAGGGCCTTTGAGATCTCACAAATTTGACAGGGTTTTAAAAGATGAAGATTTTGAGGAAACAAAATATATTTTCATTAACCTACCTACTGAAAGTCTGGAATTGTATTTACATACATCCCGGATCAAATTCCAAGCGTCCCAATTCTCATACAAATCAATTTCATTTTCGCCCTTTGATGCATCTGTTGTTGGTTGGTATTTGGAAAATGGCATAAGATCGCCCGTTATCTCTTTCTGATCTTCGACACCATACATAGGCATGTGAATTGAAATATTGATATAGTTGGCAATTGCAAGAGCCTCCTGGATAGCACGAGCATATTGAGCAAGCCCATTGTTTCCTGAGCCACCATTGTATGTTCTTGGGCCTGGTATAATAACATTACCCACTCCACAGAAGGAAGCATATGCAATTTCTATGTTCAAAACTTGACGAGAAATATTTGCGACTAGTGGATCTGGGGAACATAGATCTATCCAAGGACTAGAATATGCGATAAGCTGCGAAACTGTATCAGAGGGGGTGAATGGTGTATCGACAGGATCAAGGGGTGGAATAATGGGAGCTGGAGGGGTAGCTTTGTTTGGGGCATTGCTTGAGTCGATAGCTGATATTTCGGCGATATGGTTCGAAAGCAAGGTAAGTACTCTAGAATGGAAATGGGGACTTGTAATGGGACTTGTGAGCATATCATACTATTACAAAGAATAGTTAGCAAAAATCTCAATAGCGCGAAAGTTTACATACTCCAACATCACCAGCTTGTTGCAGAACAAATTCTGTGACGGGCAGAGGTCGTGTCGATTCATGATGCCCAATGTAGAATGTTGTGAGGTTTACATCGTCTGCCGTGTCAGAGTTAGCATCTGCATCTGCATGCTCTCCAACAAAAGGATCCCAGGCTAGGGTACCGGTAGCCATTGCGACAAGGCGTTATAGTAAAATGCGCCGATTTCGTCTGTTCGGATCTAGGTGAACTCCAAGTTCTCGGTGGTGCGGGGTTTGTTGAATTCGTTATTCAAGAAGAGAGGGAAGTGTTGCCTGTACCACTACAAGTATCACGTATACCTATAGATAGCGTGACAATCCGCACCGAAAAACTTAGATTTGAATTGAATAGAGTTTAATCGTGAAGGTGGGAGGTTTCTTTCAAATTGTTGTCCTGAATCGATGGAATGATATTTTGGTCAACTTTTCTGCCAGATTGATTCAAGGCGGTGAGCAACAAGTTAGACGTCGTCAATCATTTGTATACTAGCCTTGGGAAATGAACTGAAGATTTCATCTCATCACTTTATTTCTCACATCAACAAAGAACATCCCTTCATATTGTTGTGCTGCCAAGCTTGAATCTCATCCATATGTTCAGCTTTTTATTTGTTAGGAGGTTACATAGTTGTCATAGTGAGTATACAAGGTGAGAGACTTTTGGGAAGATCTGGATGGATTTGGATGCCACCAAACTTATCCTGTGCAAATCTACACAGTGTGGCTGCCAAGTGATTTCGATTATCCAAAGAAGAATGATGGACTCTGAGTATTTTAATGATAAGGCTATCGTTATAACAAAGAACTCCTCCATGGAAGACCACAAAAGGTCACTCGCTGGTGAAAATTACGTGCACTACTTAAGCTCAAAACAGCCAGGAGCAGTCAGATACTATTTATCAATATGCAGTTTGGAAGATAAGGCAGATGAGCGCCGACATCAAGTACAGGCGCGTGTTTTGAGAAAGATAAGAGCGCATAGATGGATTTTGACTTTGGTTGAGAAACCTCTTTATTCCATGCATGCCTTTTGTTCCCCTTTATCCAGAATTGTGGGGTCGATCGATTTCGCGAGGCGGCGATCCCCTCTCTTTCTTCGTTTGTCAAACCACAACTGCGAGATAGATGATTCGTTTCCGAATGCTGCAAGTTCTACGTACTTTTGTGGGAGATGGCTGGAGGTCATTTGTGCAATGGAGGAGCAAGAGATCATATCTGATTCTTTGATTCTATCCTATTCTAGGCTTACCTCTCTTATCCATCACGCATTGCCGCGCGTTTTTAAAATTGAGTAGACGCGCTGGACAAATCAGACGCTCTTTAAGAAAGGAGACCGTCTATGTTGCACCCACATCATCATACTATTGACAATACCTATTAATAGTCAATCTTGCTATGCGAGGCTCTCCAAGAGAGTCTCTTGAATGCTGTAGGGAGGTGCAGAAATACCCGAAAAGCGGTTTAGCACAACCTTCACATAAAATCGCTATCCGGCTATTTGGACACACATAGTTTATTACCTGATAGTAGTATTGATATTCTTAAATCGTGCATTGTTTTTTGTTTTTAGGAAACTAACTATTTACAACCTTTAGTGAGAGGTCCTTGTCAAGTGCTCTCACCTCGTATGTAAGAGGGTCCCCTGGGACCTCGTATTGATGAGATTGACTAATAGTCTATCTTCTATGAATAACACCACGGACGTTGCCAACTCGTCGGTAGAGTCGTGAACAGGAGCACCTTTTAAGTATTGCTCATGTATCATCTCATATCTGTCGGAGCCAAAAAGTGCAAAAGAAACATAAACAGTGGGGATTCGCTGGTGGTCACCCATCAAACTACTAATCCGTCAATCTGAAGCTTGTATATAGCAGAGCGGACGGGATGCCATATTTCGCCTCCAACCGGTAGTCTGTAAACCGGGTTCAGGAAATCGAGGACGATCACGTGATTTATTATTGGCCACTCAGGGCCAGCGTTTGGGCATCATCATCTAGTAGCCTATTCTGAATACCGTTTCCTGTTTCCCGTATAGTACGTGTACTAGTAATTTTCTACCAGGAAAATACTATCAGAGTTGAGGAAATTCCCGACCCTCTGTTCTGTAACTTGTATCCCGTTTTGACTGTTTCCCCATTTGATTCAAATGTGAAATGATAGCCCAGTTATCCGATATACAGTACGCGAATCAAAATCTAACTCTAGAACGGTATTGCGGTGTCATACCAAAGGAATCAGGCTAGGTATTCGTGATACAGTCTTCAGTCGCCAGCTTGTCAAAGAGTCAAGTCCCAGAGCACATAAATTGGTCGCATAACTTTTCGACCACGATTTGCAATGTGGAGTAAGTATTAACATAGTAATTGAAGCCTTTCATACAATTCTACCGTTTCACTCATCCCGTTAAATATACTTGCATGTCACTCTAGATAAACACCAAGCACCCGTTGTTGTTTCTAATTCTCTCATCCAAGTTCAAAGTACTTGTGTGCCATGATGGAGCAAGCTCAGCCTCGAGCTCTTGTCCGCTGCGCGCCAGTCTCACATTCCTCGCCGACGCACCGAAATTGCCGCCGCCAGGCACCTGCAAGTTCTGACCGGGCCAGATCTGGTCCGCGTTGGTGATGTTGTTAAGTCTAGCAAGTTCCTCGTACGAACAGTGTGAGAATCGGTCGGCGATAGCCCGGAGTGTGTCGCCCTGTTGAACAGTGTATGTCGAGGTGCCGTGGCTGCCGCCGGAAGACCAGCGCAAGCTGCCGTTGTCGTTCTCTATGAGTCGGTTCAGACTGATGGTGCTAGACTGGTAGGAGCCATCCGTGCGGCGGCACTGAGCGTACAGATTGTAGTCACCATGTGCGTCGAGGCGAACGTCATTGGACGAACTGGTGAAGTTGCCACCGAAATCGCCGCGGGAACGCTCGTCACCGCTATTGCGGCGTTGGTGGTGCTGAGGTGGTGGGGAGCCGTGGTGCTGCTGATTGTACTTCTCGCGCTTCTGTCGCTCCTCCTGCTCTTTCTCCCACCTCTTCTTCTCGTCGTGCTCATCCTTCCAATCACCTACTGCGTCTTGAGCCTTGTGCCCTGCAAAGGCACCAGTTAAGGCGCCGATGACAGTGCCTGCGGTGCCATGGCCTGCCTGACCGCCTAGCTTGTGTCCACCGAAAGCACCGGCTGCACCTCCTGCGATGCCGCCCATGATACCGCGTTCACCCTCCGGGTCACCCTCGCCGTTGTACTGGTTCTGGTAGCCTTGATTGTGCGAGTTGCGTCCTGAGTTGGACGAGTGCGCCGCTGTACTAGGGAACTGGAATTTGTTAGTCTGGGCGGTAACACCCGAAATAATCAACTTGCCTGCTGATATTGAGAAGGTTCCTCGCCATAGCCTCCCTGGCTGCCGCCATACTGCTGCTGGCCAATGTTTTGCTGCTGTTGGCCATAGCCGTTGTTCTGACCTTGGTTGTAGTATTCACTAGCCTCGCCATGGTGCTGTTGCTGCTGACCGTAACCACTGCCGTTGTTGTAGTTGTCCTGGCCGTATCCTCCTTGCTGGCCATATCCTCCTTGTTGACCGTATCCTCCCTGTTGGCCGTATCCTCCTTGGTTGTAAGACATATTGATAGTTGAAGAGTTATGAAGGAGTTAAGAATGAATGAATTTACAAAATCGTAGTCTACCCTTCTTCACGGGGCCATCTCCTTATATACTGTCCTAGCTACTCTCTGTGGGGTCATTATACGAAATGCCATCATGCATCAATCATGAGTTGTCTGGAACAAGCCGACATTGCCACTTTCCGTGCAGCGACTTTATGGGGTCGTGATACAGTCCGTCGTCAGAGTAATCCACCTCAGCCACAGCATGGGCCAATAGGGCAGACAATTTGAGGAGCGTCTGAAATGGCAGTGTAACTCCAAGGGGCCTTACCCAATCAAGTGAACTGCCGATATTCCGTTTAACACCCGAGTCAGAAATGGGATTTGGAACTTTTTTCACTTTTTTCATTCTACTGGTTACTCTTCAGGTCAGGTGATTACTCGTATAAACCATTGGATTATGCGAGGGCGTGTTTTTAACAAGGCCCTGACTACGAGTACAGAGTAAATTGTAAGATCTTATATATAATGTTCCATGAGAAAGGAAAGGGAAGGTTCTACAACTGCGCCGACTATATGAATAATGATGACCAAATATTACGCTAGTGTGAACCCTTGATATCTTTTTTCAAGAAAATTTAGAAATTATATTTTCATTCTTAAATACTAATTATAACATTTTTGGTGAATTTGGATAGATTGATATATATAGCAGGGTCCTTATTAAAAACACGCCTTCGTAGGCTTTAAAGGTTTCAGCCAACACAATCAACCACCAATTACGATATTTCAATGATTTCCAACGATGATGGCGGCATGTATGACCTCCTCACTGTAGTGACAAGCAATATTGGCATTATCCCACATTGCCTCTCCGATGAGACCAACACTAGGGATTCTCTCGAGCTCCTTTGTCCTTGAGAAGTTTCTCTGCGCAGGATAAGAACGATATTGCATTGACTCCTGCGAGGTTTGGGGTATTTGCGTCCAGCTTTGACGAACAATTAGCAAATTTGGGTTGCCATTCTCGGTAGGCCATTTGTTGAATCGACTTCCGACTGTTTCTCCAATGAAGGTTCGACAAAATGACCAATAACCGTGTAAATTAGTCAAGTTGAGACGGTCAGACCAATAGGCACCGATGACTAGGAGACGTGTTGTTTTGCTCGAATGCAGATAGAATCGTCTCGGCCACGATTCAGCTGCTCAAGGATTGAATGTGCGACACTTTTTGAAGCACTTGACTTTCAGTGAGGTCCTCTTTATTCGATGGCAGCTCAGGCGTTTGTTCGAACCATAATTTGCCTTCCAGTCCAAATTCCATAAGACAGAGATCATTAGTATCCACCGTGAACATTTTGTTTATTGACTTGATGAGCTTGTCGTGGATATTGACATTACATAATTTCTCAATGGTATCTTTCATTACTTTGCTATCCCTAGCAACGACCTTCATGTCGATTGAACCGCAGGATTTATTCGAGGGTCCCATTTAATTGCTCGCATCTCTTGCGAAAAGGATCGCCTTGAGTTGATATGGTAGCCTCCTCAAAGAACGATCAAGAAGCCTAGTGCCTGGTTGTTAATTACAGTTCTCACCTTGATTCAATGAAAATTGGACCACCTTACTTGATTGCTTCCGTCGATCGAAGTGGGAGGATAATTGCACATTCTCTATTCTTGAGAACACTCTTCGCATGTTTGCACTTGGGGGAGCCGCGAACTCTTGGGGCCTTGCTATACCAATTATCCAGTAACTTTGAAAGAGGTTCGCCCGGAAAATCCTCGCTTAGTGATCCTCCTTTGGCTTTCTTCATATTTGAATTGGTTCCTGATTCGGCAGCCTCTTCTTCCGCCTTCCGCTTTAACATCTTCTGCTGTCTTTTAGATAGAGGTGCATTCGGCGCCTGACTATTGATATCGGCTATAGGTATAAGAGTGCCTGTGCTAGTCAAAGGTTGATCACCCAATTGTCCCGAGCCAGTCCTCGAGGGGGCCGAAGCCACACCGGAGAGTGATGGTGATGAAACCAATTTAAAGGAATTAAATTATCGTGCCGGTTGAACAACGCAAAAAACAAGGGGCCAAAAGGCCATGCAGTTCAATATGGTTGACGAAGCTATATGTACATTAGAAAGAGATTCCTAACCCTCCTTTCTACTTTTTGGAATGGGTATGAACCGGGTATAAACTGGATGCGTCAAAAGAAATGGAATCTATTGCACATGGTTCCGTTCCACTACCAACCTCAAATAATCACCCTTCTTCATCTCGTCGATGATGCACCGGTCTATGGTGCCTGAGCCATTGTATCAATGAACATGTCATTAACCTGTTAAGCTTCCCTCCTAGCCGAGAAGCGAGAATCGAATCCTCCCACTTTTGATTCTTTTGAGATTGTGCACAATTCAATGCTGTTTTGTCCTGTTCACCCTTAAAATCAATAGCGATGTTCTCTTGAGGAAGAAGAACCTTTGTGATAGTCAATAATTGCAGCAGAACTGCGCCATTCGATAGCGCACGTGAATGATCATTCACAACATTTATGTTGATAGTTGCGCATCCTAGTAGGTTCTTTTTAACCATTTTAAAGGGTCATTTCCCACTGCAATATGCAATGGGTTTGATTTCGTAGAACTGGCTAGATTTACTTTCGCGCCTAGATTCAGAAGAGCTTTGGCAATCCCCGTTCTGCCAATGGCAGTGCTAAGTATAGTGGGGTACATACATCGTCATTCAGATCATCCACTGGCATATGGAATCTGTCAATCATCAGTCTAACTAGTTTATTGGAGGTGAGATGAAGAGCATCTCTACCTCGTTCGAATCTCGTCTTCAAAATGCATTCTAGGTCAGACGACTGAAGCGATAGACGCTCTTCCCTAAGACCAACGCCGTTGTGTTCTAGTCCATGCCAGGAATTGGGAAACTATGAGAAGATGGTACATCTGCTAATTTCGAGAAACTGATAGCACGAAAGGGGTCTATGTGCGCAGGGGACAGATGAGATTCTAAGCGAGGAAAGCGTTCTGCTCCATTCTCTAGAAACAAAAGAACTATAGTCGCATTCTCGTCCTAAAAGCAAGGAGTGCTGGTGTGCGGTGGCGGTTCCGAAGATTTTTCAATTCAAGATGTTGGTCGAGAAAAGAGGTGTTAGAGCACATCCAGCAGCTAGATGAGACACAGTCGTGCCAGAGTCGTCGATCATTGTCGTGCTGTCCATAAGGTCGCTTTCAGAACCATAATAAAAATACCGACAGACTTTTATGGGGCACTCCAACGAGTTACAGTATTGCCATCGTCGCTCAACATGTTAGGATACGTTTTTGAGATCAGGGACTCTATAGTGGATAATTGTCATTTGCAATAGCACATTATCGCAAGTTGCTCCACATTCCGAGATCGAAACAACATCTGAGGTTCATTTGACAAATGCTCAATGCACTAGGAAAAGCCTAGAGCGCAACCTATGAAAAGAGGATTAAGATTCGTCCAAAACAGCCTTGGAATAACTCTATATGTTTCAGAAAGCCGGCCAGCGAGCGCTCCGTCATCTTGCCATTTCTTACAGAGGGTACCCCGCCCCAAACCTTATTCCATGCAGAAAGCCAGAATGAAAACTGTTTTCATGAACCGTGCTGAGTTAAAAACCTTTCGATAACCCCCAAGAGACTCAAAAACGTTCTTTTTGGCTAGCGGAAGAGACTTCCCAAGAATTCTTGAGTAGACAGGCCAGAAATTTGCAGCACAAGCCTCAAAGTTCCAATCTGCGGTAGGACAATGGCGTTAGCGAATGATTGACATACTGAACACTCGAGACAGTCATCAAGTATCTGTAGATTGGTATTGAATGTCGAGTAAAAGTTATACGGTGGGTTGATTTGGTTTTATGATTCTTTAGGAAAGTTCGTACAGTTGGGTGAGCTAAACACCCCACCCCTATTTTGTAGTCGAAATCTGTGAGATCAATACAAACCCTTCGTACAAGCTCCGCATCGACCGATACAGTCTTATTGGCTGCAGTAGAGACTATATTGGACAGTGTGTTTAGTTTCAGAGGCGCCTTCGAAGCTAATAGTCACTTGTACACGGTACTCGTGATCAACTTCTCATTTAGATTCGCACGATTCGTTTCCAAAATAATGACATGTATCTCGAATTTAGGTTCGCTCTCCATTTGTTCTACTTCTTTACCGATTTCCTCGAGATGCTCAAAAGTGTCAAAGGTGCGATTACTTCCTAATATGCGCTGTATCTGTTATACAGTCCGCACAAAACTATAAAGCATGAGCATTTCAAAAAGAAATAAACGAGACACTAACGGGACCTACATTCCATTCGCCCTTTGATGGATTGCATTGACCGGCTTTTTGTCCAGTTTTGTTAGTCTGCTGGGCTCTGCGTTTCAGTCTTTCAATCGTTCACTTCGTATTCTAGCCATTCTTTGCTTCACTTCTACATAAGTATAATGAACTCTCAAGCTACATAGGCCTCGAAAGCCAGTATGCTGCTAAAAAATTGTTGAGTGTTCTAGAACAACTATTGATTGGGGGCATTTAGAAGTTTCATAAAGGCCTTTGAGGGATACCTTCAATGCATTGTGTTCTTTGGGTCATCAACACATGGACCCTAAACGTGCAGCCCTTTCTAGGTTGTCGGGAAAGCGGGTCAACATGCATAAAAACAATATATGGACTGTCGATTGGGGTATCTGAATAGGAGTAGACATTGGCTCATGTACCTGTTATTTTCCGCCTCCCAGCCAACGATCACAAAAGTCAACACCCCGTTTGGAATTTGTCCAGGCGTAATTCTTAATCCCCCACTAGCTCTGAGGCACGACGAAAACATTGGGAATACAACGCCGATTCCATCATATTCATCTCGTTTGCACATATACAGCTTGTCCCCTCTGTATTAGAATTAGTCCATTTCTCCTCTTCCAGTTTCGCCTCCACAGTTAACAGCTCCGAGAAAGAAACTCAATAACGCCAGCATTCTCATTAACTTTTACCTTCCTTACCTTTCATTTCACCCTCCAATCACCTCGTCAATCCAGCTATCAAATAAGCGGACTTCACGCGACCGAAATAGTCACCAACGATAGGAAAGACTTACCCATCGCTCATCTACATACCTCTTTCTAATAAGCCATATAATCAAGCAAGACTACTCCATGCTTCTGCAGCTCTCCCGTAGTTGTGGGAGACGGCTCGCTTTGTCGAGACTATTGGCTTTGGAAGAAGACGGTTGGAGCGGATTGAGAAAGAATGCTTGAGAACACAAATCTAATTGCTAATTTGGAATTTCAGATATGCGACAAGAATACAACACAGGCAAACACATAATGTGATATGCTTACTAATACAGCGAAAAGCTTCGTTGCATATCTGAATGATGAGATCTGGGGTTTTGTGTTCCTTGATTTACAAAAACTCGAGTGGAAAATTGATAGGAAGTGCGGGGAGAAAAGAAATGCACTTCTTGTCTTCGTGGTGAGCTAATGGATGTTTCTGGATCGTGAGAGAGAGAGAGAGAAAGAGTAAAGCAATAACCGAGATTGAGAGAAGGATTGCTTCGATACCGACCAGGCACGAATGCGATTGTAAACGCTTGGTAATAAGTGCTTGAGAACGAGGTTAGATCAAGCCTGGAGGAGTCGTTCGAGAAGTTTAGATGTTTATATGCTTCTCCCATCTGCATTTTGCGGCTTGTATTGCTTGATATCGTGCTTGTATATGAGGAATTTACAGTGGAAAATCGTAGCTCCTGGGGAATGTAGATTTAATTCCATGAAATCCCCATAAGCTCATGGGTTCAGACTCGCAAGAGTGTTGTCGCATGTCTTGAACTTCGAGGGGAGTCTAGAATGTGTTCCTATACTTATCACACCCCAATTGGCATGGTTATTGTCTCTAGACAATACCCTATAATAGCAAAGTTAATATTACAGACGAAAAGAAATTCAATATAAATCCCCATACTAATTTCTATTTTGTATATTACAATATTAAAATTTCTTTTATCACTAATGAAATACTCACTTCATTAATAACAAATAAAATCAGCACTTTTTGCAACCCATTTATTATTGAATTTTAATAGAAAAAAGAAAATATACTCACAAAATTAATTATTCTCGAATTCAATTATAAATAAGCACAAAAGTAATACTATTATAATATAAAATATCTTCAATTTTCTAATCAAAATAAAGCCCATTCTACAAAATCAAAGCTATAAACCCATTCCAACGATTTTCACAATTCTCTATCATCTTTATCCTCCTAATAATATCCTTTATTTCTTTCAATTTTATAATCTTTAATCTACTAAACCTTTTATTAATAGAGCCATCAATTATTAAAAATTCCTATTTCCTATATCTTTATATAAAACGAAACTTTTATATTATTACAAGCTTTTCCCAATTATAATTTTGTATAATAATTTGTATTCTTTTATACTATTCCCTAGTTTCTTCTTCTAAATACTATTATATATATAAATTATTACAATTCTTTATTAAAACACCTTATCTAATTATTGTCTTTATTGTTATTTTAGTATCGATTCTTACTTTTTTGAAAAGTTTTATAGAATCCTTATTGATTGGTTATTATTGCAAATCTTCCTTTCTAAAATACTGTTTAATGAGATATAGTTGTATATGAATTAGTTTCGTATTAAAAAATACTTTTGTTGTTATTAGGAATTCTAATTCTTACTCCAGCTTGTTTTTTCTCTATCTATAGCGATTCTTGGATTTCAATAAGTGATTTATATATTCTATTTGTATCAATTGATTCAATAGAACTTTATTCATATTTATTATATTAACTATTATACCCTTACAAATACTAATATATCTTTCTATTGACTATACCCAAAACACTTATTCTGGGCCTAAATCCCTGATTTATAATGCTATTCTATATTAGAATTTTTTTATTTGTTTTACTTATTTACAAATAAAAATTGAAATATTGAATTTATATATTCAAATGAAGTAAAGAATATAGATTGATCTTATACACTTTTATACAATCTTCTTTACCTTGATAATATAAGTCTTGAAACATTCATACGAAGTCCCTTGATTTCTATTCGAAGTAATCTATATCTTCCTTTGATATTAACCTTTTGCAATATAAAATATATATATCTTTCAATAAAGTAAAGTTCTCCAAATAGAATTCAAACCCTAATAGATTTACTAAAAGAATAATTCCATCCCGTATTAGAAACTCCTTTTATTTTACAGCTTTATATCCCTTCCAATATTTATTTATACATCTAGTATCTTATTCAAATTACAAAGGAATTATATATTTTACCTCTTTTTGAATAATACCTAATCAACACTATTCCTTTTCTAGTATAATATACAATACCAAAAATACTTTTTCATTTAATTCATCCTCCTTTGAATCTTCTAAATTGTATTCAATATTCTCTTCCGAATCTAATATCTATAATATAATCACATTCTTTACCCTATCCAACAAAGGATTTCCTTCTCCTAATATTGATAATAATACTTTGTTTTCTTATTGTTTACACTTCTTTTTTAACTCTTTAATTCTCTTCCTATAGAATTTCTTATCATCCAAATTGAACCACCTACCTCCCTATAAAAAATGAAAATCCTATATTATATTCTATAAAATATAATATATTATATCAATCCCAATACTCTTTACAAAATAAATTAATTCGAATTTGAATAATATAGAACAATATACAAACCCCCAATATTTACCTTTTACTATCTTATCCATTCGTATTCCTTTCTATTCTCTTAATTGAAATCAAATATTATTACTTAATTCTAAATCCTTATCTCTTAATTGAACTATAATATATAGAATATAATAAAAATCACTATTAGATTTATAAATACTATATATTATATAATAGTAACATAGGAAATACACATTACTAGACTCCTTTAATCCTATAATCTTAGCTTTCCCAAAACCATCCCCAAATATAATAATAATTTATATATATAATAAAAACAGCTTATTTATAAAAAAGTTATATAATTAATACTTTGAATTACTATTTTCATTTAACCTTTTAACACCTTTACCTAAAACTAATATCTCATCTACTATAGATTACAAAAAAGAATTTAAATCACTAACCTTTTTTAATCCTAATATTAAATAAAACAATAAAAAGTTTTATTTTTTAATTTATTTATTTAAAAGAAAATTGAGATTGAATAAAATAATAAGATATATATAATAATTATTGATTTCAATTATCTATATATTATCTTATAATAATACTAAAACTATATTTTCTATTATATTTCTAATTTATATTAATCTATAAAGATATAATATAAAGGAAACTTATTTTTAAAATAAATTAAGTTTTTTCTTATAATAATTTTGATATAAATTACTATCGAAAATATCCTTCTATTTTTTATTATTATTATCTTAATTTTCAATTCTATTAAAACTAATTTTATAAATTGTTAAATACTCAGTTTTAAAAAATCTAAATTATATACCTAATCTTCCCTTTAAAGGAAAAAAGAGATATTATTTTTTAAAACATTTTTTTTCCTTTTTATTCATTTCTTTATACTATCTAGATTCCCTATACTTTTATTTCTAGTATAAGCTATACAAATTTTAATACAGTAATCAATCTATTCAGATTATAAACCTATTTTCTTTTAAAATTATATATTCTTCTTTCAAATACTTAAAAGGGGATTAAAAGTATTAACAATATAATCTCTATATTTCATAATAAATTCGATTATTTTTTATTATTTAATATATATAATATATATTTCAAATATAATCTAATTAACCAGTATTTCAATATCTATATAATATTAATTTATGATTAAATAGAATAAAAATATTGAAATTATTCCAATCTATTTAATTTAATTTATTATTATTATCAGAACTATTATTATTATTTATAATATTACTATTCAAATCTTTATTTAAATTATATTATATATAATCTAATTCTCGAATTATAAATTCTAAATCTATATTCAATTCTAACTATTGTTTTTTAAAATCACTCCTATTTTTCTTATCCAAAAAATCCTTTATTATCTAGATTTCATTTAATATTTTTTTAATCTTATCTTTTATATAACCCCAAATAATAATAATATTATTATTGTTTTCTTTATCTTCTTGATTTTCTTAATTGTTTATATCAAAATTATTGAAATTAAATAATTCAGAATTATTATTATAAATAATAGGATTATTATCAAAAAACTATTCTCTTCAATTGTATTTATAAAAGATAGCTTAATCAATTAATTTGCTAATTGAATATCTCTAATAACTATATACTTTTTTCAATCTAAATAGATAAGTATTTCAATTGATTTTATATAATTATATATTAATATAATATTTTTGATCTATATATTTTTTAATAATTCTTATAAATTAAACTTTATTACAATATTTCCTATATAGATAATATTCGAACTTATATTGAAATTATTAATAATATTATTATTATTGTTATTATTGTTATTATTATTATTATTATTATTATTATTATTATTATTATTATTATTATTATTAT